>PVJI01010167.1:0-61655 GCA_004026765.1 Micronycteris hirsuta
GGGAGGGGGGTGGGGTTGGAGGGGGAGGGAGGAGGGGAAGGGAGAGGATGCAAATAACTGTAATTGAACAACAATAAAGTAATTATTAAAAAAATACTATTTGTAAAAAAAAAACAAAAAAAAATAATCATCAGAGTAGATTTTTGGTTAGAAAGTTGTAATGAATAAATGGCAATTGATTTATGGAAAAAAAAAAAGAATTTAGGCTGTAACCTGGGATGCTCTCAGAGAGATAATAGAGGTTTTATTATCCATTCTGATCAGAGCAATTAACTAGAAAAATGGTTACAAAGCTAATTCTCATGGCATGTGAAGAGTTACCTAATAAGGCAGGAACTTTTTAAGAGAAAATGGAAAAATCCAGAAATGTTTTCATTTCTCCACAGCAAGGGTGACAGAGTGGCAAGCAAGTCGCTGAAGTTCACAGATGCCAGCAAACCTGACCTTCGGTATTCCTGGACATGAGCCTGGAGGCCAGAGATAATTCCGTATTTGTTCAAGTTGAAGAGATTAAAAAAGTCCTTCAAAAAAGCAAAAACTCCAAATGACTACAGCCTCAGTAGAAGGTCAAATAGAAATAAACTGATTTCTGACCATCACCTCTGTCTCTAGGACTTCAAGGAAAATTTCACATTACAATTTGGTATTATTTAGAGAGGGGAGAAATGTGTAAGAATCTCTCCTCAAAACCAATTGTCACAATTGAAACTTTAATGTTAGTTTGTATACACTATCTCGGAGGTTCAGTAAGCTTCAAGAAGATAATTTAATTTATATGGTTACAGAGCAGTGGTATGTCAAAGTGTTTGAAAAGAGCATAATCCTGACCTTGACCCAAACCAAACCCTAATGTTACACTCTAAGTTGGGTATAGAACCTGTTTAAATTCTAAGCCATAAATAATTCCTCTAAGTTACCAATATAATTTAGCAGTTCATAGTTTTAATAAAAATACTATAACGGTAAACAAGACACTACTATGAAGTTATCAGGTACTATATAAAAAAATAAAATATACTAAGGATTCCTGGAATAATCACACATAAAACATAAGAAGATTTAAGTTATGTAAATATTTCAAAAATGATCAAAACATTGCAATAAAAAACAGATTTGGAAAAGAAACAAAGAATTTTTTAAAATAAAACTATTAAAATGCAAGACTTTAATACTAGATTAAGCTTAGCTGAAGAGAATGAGTGAACTGGAAGAAAGATCTGTAGAATTTATTCAGAATGCATCACATAGAAAAAAAAAGGGAAATATGAGAAATAAAACAAAAGATGAAGAGAGAGAAAAATCTAACATACCTAATCAGAGTTCAAGAAGAGGGAAAGAGTAAAGCGGAGTCAATATTTAAATAAAAAAAGGAATAGACTTGGAATGTGTTCAAATTTATGTTGCTATCAACTTAAAACTGCTATTTACATAGTATGTATATGTGAACCTCATGGAAACCACCAGGAAAAAACAGTAAATACAAAAAATAAATTGAGAAAGGAGTTTGGACATAACACAAAAGAAAGCCATCAAAATACAGAGAAGAGGGGAAAAAAAGGAACAGAGAAGAGCTACAAGACAAAAAACACTTTCAAATGACATTAAATACATACTTAATAATGATTTGAAACGTAAATGGACTAAACACTGCAAACAAGACAAACCGTGGCTGAATGGATAACAAGGAAGACACGTCCATATGGTGTCTACATGCAACGGATGTCAGAAGTGAGGGGACACACAAACTGGAAAGTGAAGGGATGGAAAAAGATATCTCATGCCAGTGGAAATGGAAAAAAAAAAAGCTGGAGTAGCTATACTTATATATGACAAAATAGATTTTAAAACAAAAACTGTAAAAACTGTATGAAAAGACAAGGAAGGGTATTATATAATGATAAAAGAGTCAATCGATCAAGAATATGCAATACTTACAAAGATACATGCACCCACACAGAAACACCAAAACATATAAGGCAAATATTAACAGGTCTAAAGGTAGAAATTGGAAGTAATATAATAATAAGATGAAACTTTAACGCCTCACTTAGATTAATGGACAGATTATCCAGACAGAATATCACTAAGGAAACACTGCCCTTAAGTGACACATTAAATCAATACAAACACATTCCATCGAAGAGCAGCAGAACGACTCTTCTCAAGTACCCGCGGAACACTCTCCAGATAGATCGCTTTAGGTCACAAACAAGTCTAAATAAATTTAAGAAGACTGAAATCATATCAAGCACAAATATTTTCCAGCTGCAGTGGAATAAAGTAGAAATCAATTAAAGATGAAAGCAAGTAAAACTGCATGCTACTGAACAATCAATGGGATAGCAAAGAAGTCAAAGGCAAAATTAAAAAATACCTAGAGACAAATGAGCACAGAAATAGAACACACCCAAATCTACGTGATGCAGCGAACACAGTGCTAAGAGAAAAGTTCATAGCAATATAGGCCTACATCAATAAAAAAGAAAATTTCAAATAAACAATTTAAATTTACACCTAAAGGAACCGGAAAAGAAAAAAACAAAGTCCCAAATTAGTAGAAGGTAAGAAATAGTAAAGATCCAAACAAAAAATAAATAAATGAAACAGAGACTTAAGAACAAAATGACAGTAACCAGAGGGGAGGTGGGAAGGGATCCTGGGGGCATCAGGGGGAAGGGTCATCGAGGACATGTATGAAGGACACATGCACAAAGCCAAGTGGGGTAGGACTGAGGGTGGGAGGTGGGGGTGGCTGGGGTGGGGAGACTGGTGCAGGGAAATGGAGACAACTGTACTTGAACAACAATAAAAAAAATTTAAATTAAAAAAAGAAATATTAAAAAAAACACAGTTGAAAAGATCAATGAAATTAAGAGCTGGTTCTTTAAAAAGATAAAAAAAAATAGACATAACCAAGGGAAAAAAGAGAGAGGATTCAGATAAAATAGAGCTGACACCACAGAAATACCGAGGAACATAATAGATTACTATCTACAATTATAATTATATGCCAACAAATTGGATAACCTAGAAGAAATGGATGCATTCCTAGAAACACAAGAAACATACTATCTTTAAGACTAAATCATGAAGAAATTAAAAAAATTGAATTGACTGATTACCAGTAATGAAATTAAATCATTAATCAAAAATCTTCCAACCAAAGTCCAGGAATAGATACCTCCACCAGCAAATTCTACCAAATATTCAAAGAAGATTTAAAAAAAAATTGAAAAAGAAGGAAAGTTTCCAAACACATTTTACTAAGCCAGCATTACCCTGATGCCAAAACCAGACAATAACACCGCACGCAAAAAATAAAATTAGAGGTCAATATCCATGATGCATGTGGATGCAAAAATCCTCAACAAAACATCAGCAAACCCAATGCAACAATACATTACAAGACCAAATGCATACACCATCATTAACGGGATTTATTCTAGGGATGCAAGGATGGCTCAATACTCACAAATTGATCAACATAATATATGCTGTCAACAAAATAAAGAATAAAATCATGAGCATCTCAATAGCTGCAGAAAAAGCATCTGCCAAAATTCAACATATGATAAAAACTGTCAACAAAGTGGGTATACAGGGACGTACCTCAACATAATAAAAGCTGTATAGGACAAACCCACAGTTAATGGGTTTAGGATCAAAAGTTTAGGATCAAGAAAAGAATGTGTCATTATTATTCAACATAGTACTGGAGGTCCTAACCACAGCAGTCAGGCATCCAAATTGGAAAGAAAGAAGTAAAAGTGTCATTATTCATAGGCTGCTCACATTCCTTCCCTTGTTGCTGGAACATCGGGTTGATTTCCAGATGGCCATTTCAGCAGATTAGCGTAGCCAGGCACCTTCTACCCCCAAGACTCCACACCTGTTGTTTACATGTGGGCTTCCTACATTGCTACCCACTGCTCATCTATAGGAGTAGATATTTCTTTATGAAAATCTGCACCCTGCTTCACCTTGTCCCACCTCTTTGCCTACAGCTCATGTAAATAAATTTCTTTCAGACTACTACCTTTTTTCCCTACTTGATGTATAAAAATTCTGGCAAAATTCTGGGACGATGGACATGTTGTCTTTTCTATCCAGCCATGTTACTGGTGGTTTAGACTCTGTGTCCCAATACAGGTCTTCCTTTTGGCTAGCATTTTGGCTCAATAAAATCTTATTTACAAAAAGACTTTCAGGTGTGGAAGTTAAAGATGGTTTTTTGTTTTTTTTTAAAGATTTTATTTATTTATTTTTCAGAGAGAGGAGAAAGGAGAGAGAAAGATCAATGTATGGTTGCCTCTCACATGGCCCTCACTGGGGACCTGGCTTGCAACCCAGGCATGTGCCCCGAATGGGAATCAAACCGGGACCCTCTGGTTCCCAGCCCGCGCTCAATCCACTGAGCTACACCAGCCGGGCTAAAGATGTTTGTTTAATATTGTGTTCACATCTATTTTCTATTAGATCCATACAATAGCCATGTGAACACTGATTCTACTTTCAAAATATCTCTGACTCTTACTCTATAAACAGATTGCCACAATACTCAATAAAGTTTCCACCATCTTGCTCTTAGAACATTGTAACTGCTTCATAATTGGTTTTCAGACCTCTAGTATCTCAATCTAACCCACTGTTTCCTTCATTATCAATTTGCCTTTATAAAACAGATCTTTACTCATTATTTTCATACCCCCTTGTCAGATCTGTCTCAAGCCCACTGACTACAGGAAAACATGTAACCACTCTGACACAATATTCAAGCCTTTCCAACCTGGCCCTACTTCAGTGCTTTGCTCTTACGTCTAGCCATTCCAATCCAAGCGTCCTTCGCTCCAGTCAGGTTAAAATAACAAACACGGCAAACACACGAATGCAGAGAACTCCTGTTTTACCCAAGGAAAACCTTAGAAAAAGTTCAGAAGTGATTCAGCTAAGGTACTTTATTTACTTTTTTAAGGATTTTATTTATTTACTTTTTAGAGAGAGGGGAAGTGAGGGAGAAAGTGAGAGAAGGTGAGGAAAAAATTGATGTACTAGAGAATGATCAATCTGTTGCCTCTTGTACACCCCCGGCCAGGGACCTGGCCTGCAGCCTGCAACCCAGGCACATGCCCTGACCGAGAATCGAACAGGCCACCTTTTGGTTTGCAGAATCATGCCCAACCTACTGAGCCACACAAGTCAGAGCTAAGGTACTTCATTTATTTAATGGGAAGTGCTTAGAACCTAGATGACTATTACTTTTCATCAAAATTTATTTTAATTGCTTAAATGTAATTATTCTTTAAAAAATTTTTAACACTCACCTGAGGACATGTTTATTGATTTTTAGAGAGAGAGGAAGGGAGAGAGTAAGCAAGAGAAATATTGGCATGAGAGAGAAACAACTCTATATGTGCCCCAACTAGGGATCTAACCTGCAACCTAGCTATGTGCCCTGACCAGGAATTGAACCCGCAACATTTTGGTGTGTGAGATGATGCTCTCTAACTAACTGAGCCACCTGGCCAGGGCTGTAATTATTCTTTTAAGTTTAGCTAATATTTAACCATAACCTGAAAATAAAGATTAAAAAGCTCATACAGGAATGTGGCATTAAGCTGTTTCACTTGAAACATTGACATGCATAAATTTCAAAACTCTCCAAAATAAGACAATTCCTATACCTAATTATCATATTTTAACTTGCCTAATTTAAAGTGCAACTTTTATGGGAATTATTACGCAAGTTATAAATTAGTACTCCAAAAACATGGGAAGAAATATGAGTAACAGCTGAAAAGGCTTCTGTAACATGCTGGGACTTTACCTGGCCATTATTATTCTAGCATAGCTAGAAAATTCCAGAAAGAAATAGCATTTTTATGCTTTAGACATTCTTTTGATGTACAAAATGAACCCCCATGGTCTGTTTATATAACACTGAGATCTGTCTTACTGTGGAACAGGCGCAGAAATAAGTTATACATGGAGCCATGCTGTCAGAAAAAAATTATTTAGGAAAATTAGCATGCTAATGATATGCAATGATTTGGAGAAAGTATATATTAAAAGAAAAGACAAATTTGCAGTTTTCTGCAATAATCCACCTGAAAAAGACTTAAAACCTAAGTTATGGCAATGGTGCCAGGAAAAAGAAGAGAGATAAAACATTGTACTGTAATGGTGAAATGTAACATACTTGATAGATTAACTTGGCCATTATGAATTTGATGAAAACTTTGAAAAAATTTGTATTTACTGTACAAGTAAGAGTCTTCCACTTAAATGTTCCCTAGATGCTAATAGGTTCTAAATGTACACCACAGTTCAAACATCCTTTCTGAGCCCCAAACTTGTGTATCCACCTATCTATCAGATGTCCTGAATTAAGCTTTGGATCATGTCTGAGGCATCATGGCCTACCCCACGCCTACCCTTGGAGAATTTGTACGTTCGCAGTTTTCCCTGTTTCAGTGAATGGTGCCGCCTCCACCCAATCACTCAACGCAGAAAACCAAGACATTTTTTAATCCCCACATCCAAATCCACATTTAGGTTCTTTCAGCAGTACTTCCAACAGGTAACTTAAATGCACCCGTTTCTCCATCTGCTCTACCACCATCTTCTGAGCCACCGCCAACTCCTCCCTGGACTACTTCGAAAGACTCCTGATTGTTCTCCTTCTTCTTCACCTCATTCAAAATTCATGTCTACACAATAGCCAGTCAGACCTTATGAAATTATACAGAGGACCATGGCAACTCAAAATTTAAGGCTCTTTCATGGTTTCCCATTGCCCTTGGAATAAAACACAAACTCCTTACTCTATTTTAATCATTCCCCTTATCTCATTGCACACTATCCTTTAGTCCCTATACTCCAATCCAACTGACTCTCAGGTTTAACAAATGGGCCAAGCTTTTTCTCTTCCTGGGGAATTGGTTCATGATGGCCACTCTGCTTAGAATGGCCTCCCCCTCCAACTCTGTCTAGCTAGCATCTTCCCATTGCTTATTTCTCAGTTCAGTTTCACCTCTCAAGCAAGTTATTCCCTAACTCTCCAGCCCAAAATAGGTCTTTTCTATTTTTCTCTATAACAGCACCTGTCCTTTCCTCCCACAGTATTTGAAATAATTTTAATAATATATTTATTTCCTTATTTTCTTGTTCAATTTAAGAAATGTCTCTCTTACAAACTAAATGTAAACTCTGCAGGGTGGGCACCATGACTGTTCTGTGCCCAACTCAGTCCCTAGCATGAACCCGCTGAAATAAACTAGGTGCTCAATTACAATATTTTGAATGCATGACTGATTAGTATATAATTACACAAATAATAAAAGTACTCTGCTTAGAAAAGGGGCAAATGAAGGAGTGGTCATTATAAATCTTTGTACCATCAATAAAAATAAAATGAGTAGTTAACAGAGAATGCTCACATATGCCATACCTAATCACAAAGGCTTTACATACATTAACTCACTTAATCCTTATGAGATGCCAGTGAAGCAAATACTACCATAATCCTCATTTGATAGGTAAAAGAACCGAGGCACAGAGAAGTTGAGTAATTTTTCCTACGTTACACAGCTAGTATGTACTAGGGCTAGGATTCAAACCCAGCAGTCTGGCTCCAGAAGCCACATTCTCATACTACTATGTTACATCAGTACGAGCATTAAAAATATTTCACTGTCAGGTACCCTACCAGCTGACCAAGGAACGTCCATTCAGAGGGGAAGTTGGCTGCATCTCCGTGAAATGGCCGTGGAAGTAAAAACCAGCTGCATATCAGCCTTTGCTAAACAGTTTTCTGCAAAGTCTCTAAACAAATTCTCTTCGAACCAGAAAAGATGTAAATTTTCCATCTTGTGGGAACTTCTCACAAACTGTATTTACTGGATCCTTGAGCAGGAATTAAAAATAGTTCTGCCCTAAAAATGACATTATATACCACAGCAAATAATCTCATAATTCAAATATGTTATTTTTATATTGAAAATATAACTTCATAAACTGAAAGTTTCACTTTAGGAAAGAAAATTAAAATCTTTTTTCAATTGGAAATTCATGAACTCTGAAGTTTCTTTGTATAAAGAAATAACTAGTAAACAGGAAATAAAGGAAAAGTAAATATTCGACAGATTGCTGAAAAGAGGCTCGTGTGCTAAATAAGCTAAAGATGAAACAGGAGGGAAACCGACACTTTCTTACATGTAGCGTTTCTGTAAACCACACATTAGATGTTTTGTGAGCGTACTAGGGACAGAGCATGAAGGTACTCATCTTTATCACCGCGGTGTTTGCAACACATCTCTCTGCAAGTTATAAAGTGACACTTGTGTGAGACTAGCACGAACTTTTAAAAAGTTATCCCACTGAACAGAGAGAAAGGTAAACTGTGCAGAGGAAATCACACAAACAGACACAAATGTGAAAAAGTAGCTGGCATGTCAAAACAACAAACACTCGAGCAAATATTCTGTGCGGAAAAACACGGAACATCTGGCACAGAGACGTCAGGATGAGTACAGGCAGCCAGTCTGGGACGAGGCCACCAACACCCACGCTGATGAGCTGGCATTTTATTTTATTCCTTAGCAACCAAGTGAATTTTCAAAAAGGTGAATTTTATGATCTAGAAAGACATTAAGAGTATGGAATATGAACTCGGAAATGTGGATCCCAGGTATAACCCAAGGTCACCTATCTATCTTTAGCACGAATAATAAAAGCCAAAGGAGCCACATGACAATGGGTTTGAAAAATTACTACAAAATCTACATTTCAACCTTTGATTTCTTCACTTTGATTCTTCACTTTAGGTTGGGATTCCTGCTTCCCTGCTCCTCTGTGTGGCCCTTTAGAATAATGACTCAGTTTGAGAGTTTATTGAGCTTATGAATGGGGCTTTATATGACCTTATATGACCTTTATATGAGTTTATAAAAGGACTTATAAATATGACCCCAAGGAACTTCTGTGGCAGTGATTTCCACACGCGTGTAAACACGCAGTCCTGAGAATTTACACGTTTTGAGCACAGCTCCGTGTGATTCCTGTGTGAGCAAGTGTGGATCATGTCTGTGGAATGGGAATTCTCCAATAGGAATTTGGCAAAGATGTATCTTAAAAAATTCTGGCTTGCTGTGCCCTGCTATGAGTAATCCTACCTGTTCTGCTTAATCCCATGAATAATCAATCCAATGTAAATGTGTCTTAATGCCTCTAATAAAACCCCCGGCCAAGCAACCCACGAGGTCTTTCTCCCCAAGATGGGGGATGGTGGAGGAGGCCCGTGGTCGCCGGATTCCTTCCCCCCGCGTGTCTCAGTGTGAGATTCTTTCACGCATTCGGTTATGGTCACCCACGGGTTTCGGCTGGGACGAAATCCCCACGACAAACTTCCACTAAAATAAAATCTTTCAACATCCTATACTTTATTCGGCACTTCTGCCCCCAGTCACTTTCACGTTCCTATGGTATTTCACTCTAACCGGGCACCTCCTTTTTCCTTTGTATGTAGGAACCGAGGAGTGAGCAGGCGTGTTATGTATGGCATGAATCCAACATCAGAAAACTAGTAATGAACTATATTTCTACATCCCAATGAGAAAAATGAGTTGAAAAATAAAAAAGACAGAGAATTAATGAGTTTCTACTACTGGGTTGGGTTTTAGGAGGCACATAACTTATATAGATATAGATATACAGATATGTATCTTTGAAGTCCCTCCTGTGGTCTTCTTTATGTAATAACAGAAACAAATTCCCCAGAGTTACAAAAAGGCATCTGCGCATGTCAGCAAAGGGCGCAGGAGTGAAAGGAACGGGGCAATGATAAAATGTGATGGGCAGGGTGGAAAGAAGCGGGTACGGCAAGAAAGGCTAAACTACATATTCCAGAAAATGTCACACCGCAGGAAAAGTCAACTTCAGGAACTTTAGGAATTGCCCAAATTTAAAAGAATACAGTCCAAGGAAAGTGAGTTACTAGATGATTGCATACTCAGCAAACCTGAGGTGTCCCTTGCAACTTCACAAGTGCTCATTAAAAGGCTGGATTCAGCACAGAACACTGGTATGCTGAATATTTTAAATGAAAGGAATATAAGAAACTACAGGTGCAGAAAGAACTCTCCCGACCTTTCTGTGAGGCACATCATAAGACCCTCATCTGTGAGATGTGCCCGTCTATGACCCGAGGAAGGAACATCCTTTTCTCTGAAGACAGAGGGATGGGCCAAGAGGAATCTAAATAAGCAGGCCTTGCTAAGTTCTCCCCAGTTTACTCCCTTTAGCTTATACCCCCTCCTTTGGCCTTCATATTTTCCCACGACTTTGCATGTTTCCTCAAACCTGGCATAAAAATACTCAGGTTTAACCACTTGTTTGAGTCTTATTTCCTTATGCAAGCTCTCATGTCACACAATATTTGTATTAAATAAATCTGTATGCTTTCCTCTTGTTAATCTGTCTTTTGTACCAGAGAACCAGCTGAGAATCTAAATGTGTAGAAGAAAAAAGACACTGCTCCTCCTTCACAGTACAAAACAGTATCACCAGATTTCTTGTGAATTATACAGACAGAAGTTCCACCTTAAGGCCTCATGCAAGATAAAAACAACAATAACCAATGAAAATTCAGAAGTAATGACAGAAAAATTATAAGAAACTAAAGTGAAAAAATCATGCAGTAGAGCTCAGTCTTTAACGCAGAAGGAAGGAAAGTTATCAAAGATACCCGGGCCACGATTCTACAGTGTGAGATGAGATCTACGCAATAATGAGGGTTGCTTTTACAGTGAGTTTCGTTATTTAGTAAGGGACAAACTTGGTTAGTTATTGAAATCACTCATTTTCTTTCTATATTCTCCAAATGAAGACTTTGAAAATTTTACATTATTATTCTCAGAATAAATAGCTGTATTATGTAATATGCATACATATGAAGATGTATGTGCTTACATATGTAAACACATTTTAAGAATTCCATGCAAAATCATCAGAAAATTAAAAACATCCAATGTCATATTAAAAAAAAGTCGCTATTAGAAGTAGCTGATTCCTGACAAGGAGAACATTAACCAAACATAAGATAAAAAATAAATTGCTAAAGGAGAGAAATGAACATTTGTGTAAGTTTGGTTTTTACTTAAAGATAAGCAAAGGTTGGTTTAAAAAGGAGAGAGGTTAAAGAACAATAACTTTAATATGAATTGATGTGAAGAATGGAAATCAGGGCCATGACTTCACGGTCAGAAATCTGACAGAGGCATTTTTATACTACTACTAAACATATGAATTACAAATTTATACTTTTTAATTCCAGAGAATAACAATAGAAACAGTAACCATAATACCCGAATGGCTTTCTCTACTGAGCAAACAACTATTCTATTATCTACAAAATACCTATTCTAAATATAAAAACAAGTTGAATCCACTTGATAAACTGTTTTCTTCCTCAGCACGTTCACTCCACGGACACTCTCCACCTTTAACCAGTCGTGGACTTTATGGAAAGAAGAGAAGGCAAGGTGTGCGCAAAACCGACAGCAGGCGGAGGAGATGACACCGCACATGCGCGGACAAGACAAGCCGCACCGCTGACACCGCTGCTTGGACTGACCTGCTTCCATTACTGTTGCTTCCTCCATCGCGTTCTAGGACATTGTGTATATTCCGAACAGATCAATGCAAAATTTTACCAACATGGACAATTTGTAGACAAAAATGTAAAAAACAGATAGGGAGAAAAAAGGGAAAAAACAAACTACTAACCTGGTTTAGTTTCTTCCAGAGATTGAGGACAGGAGAAAGTTCATTAGACCAGATTTCTCTATCAAATTTGCAACCAGCTGTTACTGATCTGCCCAAGATCCTCAACTGTGAAATAACCTGAATGAACAAAATAAATAACAATAAGTGAAAATGCCTTCAGTCAAATAGAAATAGCATAGGTACAAAAAGAGCTATATTTATTTTGTAAAAATGAAGACAAAATACAAATTTTAATCCCATTATCTCTGCTCAATAGATTTAATATTTTAATGATTTATTTAAGCAGTTAAAAAACAAAATAACCTAAAAACAGTATGGAGGCTCCTCAAAAAAATAAAAATAAAGTTACCATATAACCCAGCAACCACTCTTCTGGGTATCTACCCCAAAATTTTGAAAACATTTATTTGCAGATCTATGCACCCCTTTGTTCACTGCAGCATTATTCATGGTGGCCAAGGCAGGGAAGCAACTGCAGTGTCCTTGGGCAAATGACTGGATAAAGAGGATGTGATACATAAGAAAAGATGGAATACTGCCATTTGTGACAACACGGATGGATCTTGGGAATATCATGCTCAGGGAAGTCAGTCAGACAGAAAAAAGTCAAGAACCATATAATTTCATTCATATGTGGGATATAAAACTAAAAGTAACAAACAAATAAAATAAACGAAAACTCACAGGCACAGACAACAGTATGGTGGTGATCAGAGGAAAGAAGGGTAGCAGGTCGTACAGGGTAAAGGAGGTCAAGTATATGGTGACGGAAGAATGTTTGACTTTGGGAGGTGGGTACACAATGCAATATACAGATGATGTATCACAGAATTGTACACTTGAATCCTATATATTGGTCATTTTATTAACCAATGTCACTCCAACAAATTTAATTAAAAATATAAATATAAATATTATAATGGCTCTTATTTGAAATGCTGTTTCTTTAACCAGAAGCTGTAATTATCCATGAATAAACTCTTAGTGTCTCTATTACTTTATTTCTGAAATCCAATTTTTTTCAGTTTGATTGGTTTTAATTTCATAATTTTGAAATGTCAGTAAATTAAAGATAGTTTTTGTAAAAGATAAAATGACAGGAAAGATAGTAAATATCATAACAAACTATAAAATAGTGAAACAATTTTAAATAATAACTGGTTGGGTAAAACATCAAAAACTATAAATTTTAAAGCTCTATATTAATTTGGTATTGTCATCTTCATATTTCCCCTACATTTAAGACTTAAATGAAAGAAGTGTAGATTCATTAGTTAAAATGAGGCAAGGTAAACAATCATTCCCTATTTAGGGCTTTAGTTTCTGTAACTTCCTTGTCATTGGCTATTTTTATCATTATACTCAAAATCAATTCACTCACATTTCCTTTTCTAAAGTAGTATTTAATGAGTTCCATTTCAATAGCATTAATAAACCTTCTTAATCCTTTGCTAAGAATGATCCAGAATATTACCAAGTATGCAAAATATTTTATTTTAGATATTGGGGAGTGTATATAAAAATCAGCGAGGTGTCCACTGATTATTATTCATAAATATGTCAACTACATATTAAAACTGTGCACTTGCACAGCTTATCTGACAGAAAATAAACCGAAAAAACTATGGCATATGTTTTTCTAAACTAGTATTTGAAACATCAACATTTGCAGCATGTTCACTAGTCCTTTTCTGTTGTACTTTTTCAAAGATGTTGGTTATTTTTCTTTTTTAACAGATTGGACTATATTTCATATTTGTTGGGTTCTTGTATTATTAAAGTTTGTAATAAAATAAGGGCCATAAATCTTTCTAAATGAATGTACCACTTAATTGTTAAAAAACCACAATCATGCTGTTAAACTCAGATACTTCTAGTTTTTGATTGATTCTCTAATCTTGAAAAAACTGTGGTGGTGATACACTGTTTCATTTCTTTGTTTTTCTGATGAATTATTTTCATTTGCTCTAGCTGAACCCTAAAACGGCACCTAATTTATCAGTTTTGCTAGACCATAAAATATCATTAGTTAGTAGTCAGAAGTAGTGCTATTTTAACTCTAGCAACATTTTCTATCGCTTATTTGTGTTTTAAATTTGTCAAATATAACAGAAAAAATTAAGAATGCAAGAGATGTCTGCAGGAAAAAAGTTTCAAATACTTTTTATATATGATGTCAAAAACTATTATAAAAATAAAATGTTTGCCAGCCCAGGAAAGGTCACACTTTCTGATTTAGAAAAATAACATGTGAGGCTGCTTTTCTTAATAACAGTATCATAAATAATAAATGCAAATAAAAACATTTTTATAATGAGGATAGGACTATTAACATAACAATGGACCATCTCCTGTATTTACAAAACCTTACACATTTATCTTTTTTACAAAGCACAGATAATAAAATGTTTTTCCATTATTCATGTACTTAACAACAGGAATATTTTCTGAGAAATGAATTGTAAGGTAATTTGTCCATGTGTGAACATTACAGAGGGTATGTACATAAATCTCAATGGGATATGTGGTCTGTCCAGAAAGAGTCCAGCCATTATTAATATAATGAGAATGGTTTGTGTAACATCAATGTAATCTGGCAGCCAAAGACAGTGGACTGGAATGCACATGTGTGAACAGTGATGACTTCACTGTACTAGTCAGTGGGGGCAATAGAGGCTGTTGAGTGAGCAGGTGTACTGTGTGGTCATCTCATTCAAAATGAGTGAGTAGAGCAACAAATCTGTAAGAAATTTTGTTATGTTTGAACATTTCTCCGTGGAAACTATTCAGATGATTCAGAAGGCCAGAGCTATGGGCAACTAGTGATTGGCAACTTTATCATAACAACACATCTGCTCATGCATCACAACTCAAGCAGAGATTTTTGGTGAAGCATCAAATCACTCAGGTGACTCAGCCCCTCTACAGCCCACATTTGGCACCCTGCGACTTCTGGCTTTTCCCCAAACTAAAATCACCTTTGAAAGGGAAAAGATTTCAGACCATCAATGAGATTCAGGAAAGTACGATGGGGCAGCTGATGGCAACTGGGAGAACTGTGTGAGGTCCCAAGGTGCCTACTCTGAAGGGGACGGAGGTGTCATTGTCCTACATACAATATTTCTTGTATCTTGTATCCGGTTTTCAATTACATGGCTGGATACTTTCTGGACAGGCCTTAATATGTGTACATGTATATGTATGTTGGTATATGTCAAACTTGAACAACTCACATACTCTAAACATGTGCAATTTACTGAATTAACTTCAAAAAAGCAGTAAAAACTGGGGAAAATGATTAAAACAATGTAGTTTACAGAAGAATCATGGAAATGGAAAAGTGGACTTTAGGCCCAATAAGAACACTGATTACTCTGGTGAAAAAAAGTAAAGAAAAGCTGGCGTGGCCACTGAACATACAGGCGATGGTTTTTTTCACTCGCATCTCTGGTGTTGGCTCGGCGTGCTGTCCAGGAACCAGAACCTGCTTCAGATGCTACTGCCTCCAAAAGAAGCAAGGAAACCAACTTCTCTGACTCACTAAGTCCCTATTCACAGGCTGGTGCTGGCGCCTGTCATGGCTGCGCTCTAATTGTGACGATGGTGGCAGTGCGTCTGTCATTTTCAACCCTGGGTGGCAGTCACATGCCCTCCCTCCAAGAACGTTTTTGAGGGAAGTATTAAAAGGGGTCTATGTTTTGAGTGACGAGGTCAAGAAAACACCTAAGTATCTATCACATTTATTTAAAATTTGTGAAATTATTTTTACTGTGAACGTTTTCAAAAATAAAAATTTTATCAGAATACTTTCAAAATACATGAAGATATTCCAGATCCCACCATAGTCAAGATTTTCCCGTATTTGCTTCTTCCATCCTTAATTTACTTACTTTTATTTCATTATTCCTTAAATATTTTAAGACAAATCCCAGACCACATGTGATTTCACTCTTATATACTATGTATCTCAAAAAATGGATATAACCACATGCCATTATTTCACCTAACGAAATTAATAAAAATTCGTTTGTGTAATAAAATCCCCACTCCATAATTAAACTTCCCATATGGTCTCAACACTTGTCTACACTGGACTGTTTGAATCAGCACCCATAGAAAGGGCATGCAGTTATTACATACTTCAAGTCTCTTTAATACAGTCTTCCTATCCCTGCTCTTTCTTTTTTACAAGCCATCTTGATAAAACTGAGTCAGTCACCTTGAAGAATGTCCCACAGTTAAAATCCAGTGGTGTTGCTCAACTTGTTCTTTTACCCCTTTCTCCCAGTTTTCTGTTAATGAGATATCAATTCTAAAGGTTTGATTAAGTTCAGGTTCTTTTTCCTTTTTTGAGGGGGAGGACACTTACTCCCTTTAATGGCCGCCTATGTTCATTCTCTCTCCTCCCCCCCCTTATTGTAGTCACATACAATATTATATTACTTTCAGGTATCACCAATATTCTCTTTCATCTTTTAAAGTATAGTTGACATTCAATGTTATATTAGTTTCAGTTATACAAACATAGTGATTTAACACTTACGTTTATAAAGAACTTATACGACTCAACACCAAAAGTACAAACACCACCATTAAAAATATGCCATGACCTAAACAGACACTTCCCCAAAGAGGACACAATGATGGCCAATAGACATATGAAAAGATGCTCGATGTTACTAACTTTCAGAGAAAGGCAAATTAAAACCACAATGAGGTATCTCCTCACACCTGTCAGCATGGCTATCATCAATAAATCTACAAACAACAAATGCTGGTGAGGATGTGGGGAAAGGGGCACCCCCATGCACTGTTGTGGGAATGCATATTGGTGCAGCAACTATGGAAAACAGTATGGAGTTTTTTTAAAAAAATTAAAAGTGGAACTGCCTCATAACCTAGTGATTCCACTTCTAGGTACACATCCAAAGAAACCTCAAGCACTAAGTTGAAAGAATATATGCAACCTATGTTCATTGCAGTGTTATTTACAACAGTCAGATACAGAAGCAACCCAGGGGCCCATCAATAGATAAATGGATCAAAACATGCCCTGGCTGGTGTAGCTCAGTGGATTGAGCGCGGGCTGAGAACCAAAGGCTCACCGGTTCGATTCCCAGTCAGGGAACATGCCTGGGTTGCAGGCCAGGTCCCTGGGGGGGCCACTACACATTGATGTTTCTCCCCATCTCTTTCTCCCTCCATTCCCTCTGTCTAAAAATAAATAAAATCTTTAAAAAAAAGCGATTATATATATATGTGCGTGTTTATTACTTAGGCATATGAGATGAAATCTCACCACTTGCAAAAGCACAGATGGACCTAGATGGTATTATGCCAAGTGAAATAAGTCAGTCAGGGAAAGACAAATACCATATGATTTCACTCATATGTGGAATCTGAAGAACAAAATAAATGAACAACAAACTGAAACAGACTCATAGATACAGAGGACAAAATAATGGTTGCCAGAGGAGGAGTGGGTGTGAGTGAAGAAGATGAAGGGATTAAGAAGTACAAATTGGTAGTTACAAAATAGTCTTGGGGGTGTAAAGTACAGCACAGGGAATACAGTTATATTCTAATAACCATGTATGGTGTCAGTTGGGTACTGGAAGCACTGAGGGAAACACTTTGTAAAGTGTATGACCATCTAACCACTATGCTATATACCTGAAACTAATTCAAAATAATACTGAATATAAACTGCAATTAAAAAATAAAACTAAAAATAAAGTAACTTTAATCAGCTCTTTTTTCACTACCATGAAATATAATTTAGAAAGTAAGATAGATGTTTCATTCTTTCCCTTTAATTGGCATTTTTCAAACTAGGAAACATTTATTTCTTACTAAATGATAATCCTTAAAATTAAAAACTCAAATTTATAATATCATAAACCTATTATTTCCTCATAAAGATTGAAAAGTAATAAATATAAAATCATTGTGTAAGTTACAAAATTAAATAGGCTGGTTATGTTTTCCACTCCACGTGCTTTTGTGTAAATGGTCACAGAACTCAAAATACGACAACTATTCAAATGTACATTTGCCTGCAGTTAGAAGTCAGAAATTAATACACTGTGCATAAAAGTACATATATATTACCTCCTTTTGTTAATGGTGCTATTCATAAAGCTATAGTTAATAAATATGTTCCTGAAATATGAGCTAATATATTCAAACAGAAATCTAAGAGCAAAAAGCATCTTAACCTGCCTGGTAACAAAAAAATGATTTTACTAGGACTTTGTAAATTTTCTAATAACTGATCAAAACCCATTTGAGTCACAGTAACTGCAGGTGCAGAGCACAAGTAACCACATCTGCTGAGCTCCTAAAAGCTATTCAGTGCAATGCTACTAAGTTATTACACTACGAATTAACCCTCAAATCTTTGGTAATGAAAATCCACCATTACATTTTAAAAATAAATGTAACATTATTTTAAGATTTTTGCTTTTGTCTTGGCTGGGTAGCTCAGTGGATTGAACATTGGCCTGCAAACTGAGAGGTCTATGGTTCAATTCCCAGTTGGGGCACATGCCTGGGTTGTGTGCCAAGTCCCCAGTTGGGGGCATGCGAGAGGCAACTAATCGATATTTCTCTCCCTCTCTTTCTCCCCTCTCCTTCTCCTCTCTCTGGAAATAAATAAAGATGCCAGCAGAGTGACCTAGTTATTACCATGGCCCACTCACATGGCTCGACATTATAAATTCCCCTTTACCTCAGCAACGTCCTGGCCTCACATCCCCTCGCCCTCTCCATTGTGCTTCAGCCACATTGGTTTCATTGCTGCCCCTCCAATTAAAAAGCAAGGATGGCTCATAAATACAGCGAAAGATATTCAATATTATTAATAACTAAAATGCAAATTAATACCACAATGAGATGTCATTTTAACCCACTACATTGGTAAATACGAAGGCATGCCAACATGTCAAGTACTGGTGGGAATAAAAGGATGTAGATATTATATGTCTCTTGGGAGACAGTAAATTAATAAAATCACTAAAAACAATTTGACACAACAATTCCATTCTTAAAAACATACCCTAGAGAAAATCGTGCACAAACATACCAAGAAGCATGTACAGGGTGTTTGTAATAGCCCCCAAAACCACATAAACAAATCGTGTCATATTTACACAATGAAATATTATACGGTAATGATAATAAATTTAACTACAGCTAAATCAATGACATAAATAAATCTTAGAAAAATAATTGTGGAGTGACATAAGCAAGTCCTAGAACCACACATGCAGAACATTGTTTATAAATTTCGAAAACAAGCCAAATGAAACAATGTATTTGAGGCACCTGTGTGTGTGTGTGTGTGTGTGTGTGTGTGTGTGTGTGTGTATGAGGATGCATACATTCACTACAACTGTTTTAAAAAGTATCAATCAATAAAAATGTTACAAACAAAACAGTCATAAACAAAACAGGGAATGGCGGCTCCCTCAGCAGAAGGCCAGCAGGATGAAACAGTGGAGACAGTTGCTGAAATGAGTCGGTAATAGCCTAGGTTCTTGGGTTGTTACTGGTTCCTGGGGTTCATCATGTCATCATGCTCTTGACTTTGTTTGTATCCATGTATCAGTGTTACATATACAGTCTTTTGTATGTATCAAAGATTGTGTTTTGAAAAGACAGTAAATATTAAAATTAAAGAAATATATTCAGGTTCTGTAGAAACATAAATCATATGGACATAAATCTTATGAAAAAATACAAAGCAGATTAATGGGAATAGTCAATACTAAATGTTGAGAGAAGTTGCTATTTTATACAAGTGGTCAAGAAAGGCCTTTGATAAAGTAACGTTTAGAGACCTGAAGGAAGTAGAACAATAAGCCATGCAGAAATCTGGGGGATGAATGCTCCAGGCAACAAAGGAAACAAAAAATCCACAGGCTCTCAGGCAGAAGTTTAAGGGGAGTGCGGTCCTGTGGCTCCCCCAGAGCGAGCGGGAAAGCGGATGGGAGGACAAAAGCAGAGGGCACAGGCCTGAGCACCGTGCTTATAAACCTGTGTTGTGAGCGCTTTTCTGAGTCAGATGTTATGACGACTGCTCTCGACATCTACAGAATATGAAAACGTCCCTCCTTTAGTCCCAGAAGACCTTATTTCTTGAAAGTTTTTGCACAGAGGGCAAGTTTTATTTGACTATATTTAAACTCCATGGAAAGATTTAAGTGTTTGTTTAAATGTGGATTCAAACAACTTTTAAGACCTTTCTTTTTCCGAATCAAGGTGGGTATTGAGTAGATGCACAAAAGTAAGAAGTACTTGCACCAAAATTGTATAGCAATTACCTCAGATTGCTCTAGAGACGCATTCATTTCTGAAGAAAGTGACAGAGTAGTTTTGTTGAAGACTATTTTCAGAATCACACTTTACCATTCCTCCAAACTTATTAATTCCAAAAATTATAGCTCAAAAGTATTAAAATGTAAAGTCTTAAATATGCTATTCAATTATATGACATTTTTTTCTTATGCCATGGAGCCAGATCACAAACTCAGTACAAAGAAAATACTTCTTTTCATTATTTGTTTGTTTTTGTTTCGTTTTAAGTGGAAGAACAAAACATGCAGTTACCAAATTCAGGAAATGCCTAGATTTAAAACTGTAATATGAAAAAAATATTCTTAAAAATCCGAATTCTTGGAAATAATTTTTTATGGGGGATTTAATAATTCAAGAAAGTGGGTTTATAGTGCTGGGCCTCTGTTTACTAGTTCATGAAAATAGGAACTCAATTCCCTCTTAATAAAATTTTGCATAGGTTATTTCTAAAGTCTATTCCAGTTGTTTTTGTTTGTTTGTTATTAATTCTGTACCTACAGTCAAGTAAGAAACATGACTTTGTTTTGACCAGACTGTAAAACAAACAAACAAAAATCTGATATGCATATTTCATGTCATTTAAAATCCAAAATGAGAAATTCTCTGCAGTTTTTGATAATTCTAATACAGATGCTTTCAAAATTTAGAAAGTTTGTGAATCATCCAAAAATATAGAGTCCAAAGCCCCACTTTCAAATAGCCTAATTTTACAGATGTTGGATGGAAATTAGGAAGCTACCTTTTAAAACAAACTTGCCAGATAACTCATGGATATGGCCAACATCACCACCCTGAGAGATAATTTCTAGCATTTAATTTAGCTAGCAGACAATTCTGTCAGTTTGATGATTACATTAAGTAATCAACATCTGATTGTGGGTTACCTGTTAAATTTAAAAAGGAAAAGAAACACATGAAGATTTGAGACTGTGACTTTTACAGTATCATGGGATATATCTGGGGAAAAGAAACAGAAAACACAGAATTACTTGGTTAGTTCACAGCTTACAGATCTACCACCAAGATAGTGAATGAAATGTTTCCATAAAGAGATGCAGTATACAGAGGGCTGCTGGGTGTTCCTGGAGCAGAGGAGCACATATAGTTATGGAACAAAGCAGCTTTCAAGATAATCAAGTAGATAATCTCGTTACTTCTCTGACTGTTGCATTCCAGCTTTAAGGTTTCACAAATATGGTTAAAGCTTTGAGCTCCTTATTCATTTACACACCTAATATCCAAATACTGGTTGGAATTTAAATCGCTAATCTTTACAAATATTATGAAATATTTTTCATCTTTCATATGGACATATTCACTTGTTTTACAACTATAATTTGTTTTTACAGGATAAATTTGTTCTTTACAAAGTGGATCAACAGCTCAAGCATCGAAGCTGGTGGAGCTGTTACATAGCTAAAGTGTCCTAGCTAGGCAGTAGCTATGACCACTGCCCTTCAGTACAGCCTCACCATCTAAGAGTTTAAGACACAGTTATGAGTTTCAGATATCCAGGTACCATGGCACTGACATCAGTAATGAATACAAATCATACTTAGTATTTTAATGAATATTTAACATAGAATCATGATGGTATGCTTGAATAATACTGAAGAAGTGGTATACCGTTCATGAAACTTAAATTACTTCTGCACAAAATTTCACTTGCCCACGAAGACTCTTTCAATCAAGCTATAAAGCAACTTCAGTGCTCTGAAAAATCTCTGAATATGCAGGCTAAAAATAATATTTCATAGGAAGTTGGTTTAATTGCAAAATATTTATTTTAATGTCAAAGCCCTTTAATAGATTTTCTTAATTTTTGAAGTATTTTATTTATTTATCTGCCAGGCTTCCCTATCTGTAAAATACATTAAAATACATATTTGTAATCAAGATTTAACCTTAGTCTCTATGTCAACAGGTACTAAAAGGCAAAAAAAAAAAAATTTACCAATCACTTTTGTATAGCAAAAGAAATTTCGTCATAAAACGAGGCTATGTGGAAATTGAAACTTCTCTGGAGAAAAGCTACTGTCAAAATTAAAGCTCAGACTCATCAGTTTACTCCTGCTCTATTAGTGTGTCTTGAGTGCATGAACTGGTGGTGTTCACTGACATGTTTAAGTCCCAGTTTATTAACTTACGAAAAGTGTGATCTTGGACAAAATAATAACCTCCCTTGGCCTCAATTCCCTCAGCTATGAGTTCAATAATTGTGGCAGTGATTTCCACACGTGTGTAAACACGCAGTCCTGAGAATTTACACGTTTTGAGCACAGCTCTGTGTGATTCCTGTGTGAGCAAGTGTGGATCATGTCTGTATAATGGAAATTCTCTAATAGGAATTTGGCAAAGATGTATCTTAAAAAGTTCTGGCTTGCTGACCCCTGCATATTACTTTAACCTGGTCCTGTCTGCCACCGGATCTGAATTTACATCCAATGCCTTACTATGAGTAATCCTACCTGTTCTGCTTAATCCCATGAATAATCAATCCAATGTAAATTGGCCCCTGATAAAAACCCTGGCTGGGCAAGCCACGAGGCTTTTTCCTGAGATGGGAGGAATCAGCCACGTGGCCCCGGTCTCTCTTTCCCCGCGTGTCTCGGTATGAGGTTCATACACGCATTGGGTCACGGTCACCCACGGGTATCGGCAGGTCCGATCCACCCCGTGTCAAATAATAACACGTATGTCACAGAATTATTTTGAGAGTGAAATAAGATAATGCATGTAAAGTGCTTACCACAAAGCCTATTACAGGAGGCTCGATAAATATCAAAATTATCACTCACTAGCATCGTCATCATCGACATGGACTGACAGAATGACCACGGATGAGCAGTGAAGACACGAAGCACAACTCTAGACGGGGTCTAAGCAAGGCTGCCTGCCCGGCACAGCCTGGTCTGTGGCACAACGGCTGGGACGGCGTGTCCCACTTCCAACAATTTCAGCAATAAAACTTACGAAACTGTTTTGAGACGAGCGGCATTCTGAAAACAAATTTTCAATTTCACATTTTTCTTCTTCTTGTTAAATGTCTCTTGACCAGAGTTGGTTTTTATCCCCTCAAAACACCCTATTTTTCTCCTTTCCTCTGATATCATAATTTCTATATAACTAGTTTTTTTTTTTTTTTTTAACTTTTGAATCTAGCAGAAGCCTCTAACTAAAAACTTTCATATAAACCAGGGCGGGCAGTTCTGTGATGCAAGAACCTAAAGAGTCAAAATTGTACACCATTTGAAAGATCAGGAACACATGTTACTAGCCTCCTATAAACTTGAAAGTTGATTACTCCTTCTATTCCCTCATTTCTTCTCTCTAAAAAAATGTCAACACTGGCCTACAGAAATAAATTATACAATGCTGGAAGATGCTTTAATAATAATACACTATTGAATATTAAATCAAAGAAATGCCATGACAAAAATAAGCCACATTGAAAAATATCTCTTTTAAGCCACTTCCCAAAAAGATACTTCAATTTTTTGAAGTCCTAAAGTATTAGAATATATGAATTCAGTAAAGTTTCAGGGTACAAAATTAATAAAGGAATCAGCCCTGGCTGGTGTAGCTCAGTGGACTGAGTACAGACTGGGAACCAAAGGGTCTCGCTTTGATTCCCAGTCGCGGCACATGCCTGGGTTGTGGGCCAAGTCCCCGGTGAGGACTATGTGAGAGGTAACCAGACATTGCTGTTTCTCTCCCTCTCTTTCTCCCTCCCTCTATTCTCTCTAAAAATAAATTTAAAAAATTAATAAAGGAATCAGTGGTGTTTCTATCTATTAATAATGAGTTATCAGAAAGAGAAATTAAGAGAACAATCTCACTCACAATTGCATTAGAAAAGTACCTAGGAATAAACTTAATCAATCAGACAAAATACCTGTATTTTGAAAACTATAATACATTGATGATAGAAACTAAAGACAACACAAATAAATGGAAGGATATAATAAGCTCACGAATTGAAAAACTTATTCATTAAAATGTCTCAAAAGCAAGCTATAGATTCATTGCAATCTTTATCAAAATACCAATATATATTTTATAGAACTAGAACGAATACTCTAAAATTTATATGGAACCACAAAAGACCCAGAATAGCCAAAGCAATCTTGAGAAAGAAGAACAAAGCTGGAGGTATCATATTCCTTGACTTCAAATTATACTACAAAGCTAGAGTAATCAAAACAGTATAGAACTGGCACAAAACCAGATACGTATATCAATAAAACACAATAGAATAGAAAGCTCAGAAATTAATCCACACTTTTATGGTCAATTAATCTATGACAAAGGATGCAGGGATATACATACAATGGGAAAAAGGTAGTCTTTAGTAAATGGTGTTGAAAAACCTGGACAAATACATCCAAAAAAATAAAATTAGACCACTTTCTTATACCATGTACATAAATAAACTCAAAATCATTTAAAGACTTAAATGTAAGACATTAATCACAAAACTTTCAGAAGAAAATGCAGGCAGTAAACTCTCTGACACTGGTCTTAGCCACAGTTTCTGGATGTCTTTTCAGGCAAGGGCAACGAAAGCAAAAATAAACAAATGAAACTACATAAAACCAATAAGCCTTTGGACAGTGAAGGAAACCATCAACAAAATGAAAAAGTCTACTGAATGGGAGACTGTATTTGCAAATAATCTAACCAATACATGGTTAGTATCTAACATATATAAAAAACTCTTAATGCTCAACATTTACAAAATCCAATTAAAATGACCAGAAAACACATACTCCAAAGAAGACACACAGATGGCCAACAGGCATATCAGAGAAATGCATCAACCACATGGAAATACAAATCAAAATCACAGTGAGATTCATACCTGTCAGAATGCCCATTGTCAAAAGGAACAAATAACTAGCTTTGGTTTAAATGTGGGGGGAAAAAGAATCCTTGTGCACTGTTGGTGGAACTGAAAATCAGTGCATCTACTAAGGAAAACATATGGAGGCTCCTCAAAATGTAATCAGAGCTATCATATGACCCAGGTATTCCACTTCGGGGGGTGAGGGGGCATGGTGGATGAAATTGGAGACAACTGTACTATGTTTTTTATTTCATTATTTATTTTTTAAATTTTATTGAATAAAATAAAAACATTCAAAAAGATCTTTGTACTTTTTGTTCATTGCAACACTGTTTATAATAGCCAAGATATGAAAGCAACTTAGTGTCCATCAGTAGATGGGTAAAGAGATGTGGCGCACACACACACAATGGAATATTACTCAATCTTTAAAAAAAATGAAATTTTGCCATAGTGGCAACATAGGTGGACCTAGAAGGTATTATTCTAAGTGAAATAAGTCATACAGAGAAAGATAAATCTGTATGACTTCACTTACATATGGACTTAAAAAAAGAGAAACAGACTCACTGACAGAGAGAACAAACTGATGGTTGCCGCGGGGAGAAGGCAGGAGGACGGGTGCAAAGGGTGAAGGGGATTTGGAGGTACAAACTTGGAGCTATTAAAAAAGTCATGGGATATGAAGTACAGCACAGGGAAAATAATAATTCCATAATTACTTTGTATAGGGACAGATGATTCCTAGAATTATCGTGGTGATCATAAGGGATATAAATGTCGAATAACTATGCTGTATACCTGAAACTAATATAATGTTCTATGTAAATAATAAAATTTAAAAATAAAGTGTTCTTCATATAATCAAACTCTTAAAGGCAAAAATTCTGTACATTTAAAAAATTATCTTCTAATTCATTACATATCAATTTTTTAAGCAAAAGTGAAAGTATATACATTCATAGAGACTTAAATAACTAGGATACATGCTTCTACTTTACCCCTTATATTTCAGAGCTACTTCTTCATACATTTTTCCTTCACTAGACCAAATTCCTTCAGAACAAGAACTATTTTTATTCATCTCAACAAAATAAAAAGGGAACCCACAGAATGGGAGAACATATTTGTCAATAATACATCTGATAACAAGTTTTTGATTTCTAAAATATGTAAAAAGCTTATTCAGCCCTGGCTGGTGTGGCTCAGTTGGTTGGAGCATCGTCCGATAAACCAAAAGGTTGTAGATTTGATCCCAGTCAGGGCACATGTCTAGGTCGAGGGTTCGATCCCTCTGGTCAAGGTGCATATGAGAGAACCAACTGATGTTTCTCTCACCTTGTTTTTTTTTTTTTCTCTTCCTCCCCCTTGTTCTCTCTCTAAAAGCAATGAAAAAAATGTCCTTGGGTGGATAAAAAGAAATAAAAAAGAACTTATTCAGCTCAATACCAGAAAGACAAACAACTCAGTTAAGAAATGGGCAAAGGACATGAATAGACAGATTGTAAAGAGAATATACAGATGACCAATGGACATATGAAAACATGCTCAACTTCATTAATCATCAGATAGATGCAAATTAAAACCACAGTGAGATAATCACCTCATACCTGTGAGAACAGCCACCATCAACAAACAACAAGTGCTGGCGAGGATGTGGAGAAAAGAAAACCTTCACGCACTGTTGGTGGGAATGCAGATTGGTGCAATCACTCCATAAACAGTATGGAGTTTCCTCAAAAAATTTAAATATAGAACTGCCTTTGATACAGCAATCCCACTTCTGGGAATATATCCTAAGAACCCTGAAACACTAATTTGAAAGAATATAGGCACTTCTGATGTTTTTGCAGCATTACTTACAATAGCCAAGATCTGGAAAAAGCCTAAGTGGCCGTAAGTAGATGAGTGGATGAAAAAGCTGTGGTATGTTTACACAATAAAATACTACAAATCCATAAAACAAACAAATAAACAAACAAACAAAAAACTTACCATTTGTGACAGTATGGATGGACCTGGAGATTATAACACTAAGTGAAATAAGCCAGTCGGAGAAAGAGAAATACCATATGATCTCACTTATATGTGTAATTTAATGAACAAAATAAACTGATGAACAAAATAGAACAGAGGCGTGGATACATGGAAGAGACAGGCAGCTGTCACAAAGGAGGGGGGTTGGCAGACTGGATGGAAGACAATAAAGGGATTAAACAGAAAACATACACGCAAAACACACAGACACAGACAGCAGAGTGGTGACAGCCAGAGGAAAGGGGAGTCGGGCTGGGTGGAGGTGGCCAAAGGAGGGGAAAATGGGGACAGAAAGAGAGTTTGCTTGGAGTGACAGACACAGGACGCAGTGTGCAGATGATGTTTTACTGAGGTGTATACCTGAAACCTGTATGGTTTTGCAAACCAACTGTTGCCCTCGTAAATTCAATTAAAAAATGTATTAGCAAATTTGATTTGAACTTTTATGGCTATTTGAATTATAAGAATATACTTAGTTTTATATCTGAACAAACACACTTAAGTATCCTTTTAACAATAATAATTTAAATACAAAGGAAAAAAGGTAATAGTGGAATATACTGTGTTAAATAAAATAAAATTTTTAAATAGAAGCTTGTGGGGTCTGTAGTATTAAATAAAGTTTAATGCTATTTCTTTTAGGCTCAGTAGCAACAATTTTTTCCTAAAAAAGTTAATCTTGTTCTGGGTCACCTGAGAACTGATCATGCGCTGAGAGGAGCGAGCGATGTTGGCAGGCAGACCAAAGAAGCTGGGTTTGTCATCCTCCGGAAGTTTTTCAATGACAGCACGATACTCCTATATATAAAAAAGTGAAAAACAATTTTTCAACGGATTGTACTTAAAACTTGAAATCATGGCCAATGGATGTTGTGAAGCATTAAGTTATTAGTATGTTACATTTTCTAGATAAACCTCATTTTCAGTCTTACAATCAGTTATATATAAGAAATATTCTTTGCCATTACTACTTCCTCACACTTAAATTATTTGATACTATATTTTCCCATTCTAACTTCCCTGAATTGTTTAAAACCAACATATTTGAGTGGCTACACCTAGTGTATGTAAAATATTGTTGGTTGTCTTTGTGAAAGCCCTGTTAATTATTTTGCTTGTGACCTACCAGAGTGCAGTTCTGCTTTTATCAAAATAAATATTCCAGCAATGATTTTTTAATTTATAGAAAATCTTATATTAATAAATGTAGGACTGCTTTGTAAATCACTTTATCATAAAGCAATTCCACTGTCTGTCTTCAGTTAGCTGATGAGGTGTGATGAAATGATTGATAATCCTATCCTTTCATCCCAAGAATCACTGTAAGCATTGCAAAGCCATGATTTGCCAAGAATGCATCTGAACAGTTACTCATGACTCTAGATGGACAACTAAGTGTGGACCAACAAGATTTATTCGGTGCAGCCCAAAGATGGAAACTGTTTTGTTTATTTTCATGAACAGACAAGGTATTGCATGTGCATCTGCACTGCTCTTGCTTCAGTAGGAGCAACTACTCTTTGTGAAGGGACTCACCTTCTGCTCCTTCCATATCATCACCTTTTCTATTCTTGGCAGCTGCCCCTGAAATATTTTCAAGGGAACAATTGGATTCTAGGACGTCCAGGACCTATAAATATGTCAAATTTGGCAGGACTTGCTATGCAGAGTCTTTGAAATTTTTCCTTTCTCACAGTTCAACATTTGTAAACTTCCACAAGGTATTCAAACACAATGTGTAATGTGTAAATATATACATTTGTATACGTAAGTATATGTGAGTGTAAGTTTATAGATGAGGTCTGTCTACAAGGTACCCAAGGTTCCCTTTTTTTGGGGAAAGCCGGAAGTCGCAGGGCACCAAATCTGGGCTGTAGGGGGACTGAGTCACCTGGATGATTTGATGTTTTGCTGAAAAACTCTGCATAAGGCATGATGCATGAGTGGGTGTGTTGTGATGAAGCTGCCAATCACCAGTTGCCCATAGCTACAGCCTTCTGAATCATCTAATTAGTTTCCGTGGAGGAAATGTTCAAGCTTAATGCAAAATTTGATGCAGATTCGTTGCTCTACTTGCTCAGCCATTCTGAATGTGACGGCCACGCAGTACACATGCTCAACAGCGTCTACTGCCCCACTGACTAGTACAGGAAGTCATCATTGTTCGCACATGTGCATTCCAGTCCACTCTCCGTGGCTTCTGGGTTACATTGGTGTCACACAAACAGTTCTCGTTTTAGTAACAACGGCTGGCTTTTTCTGGACAGACCTCATATATGAATGCATTTGTAAACGTGTATGTGAAGGGGTATGTCTTTGTGTTCCCATCTCCCTGGAAAACTCTGAATTCTTCTTTCCAGCTGAATTAGATAGAAAGCTATTCTATAAATTTAAGACCATTCCTTTTTAATATACTTTATTAATTTCAAAATGGCTGTGAAATTTTCTCATCTAGACTGGCTAGAGTATTTTCTCTACTTAGGACTATGCACTGCCATATTTTCAAAATAATAACTTCGTATCCAAACTGAATTATCCTCACATGGACACAAAAGGATATGCAAGAAATGAAGCTGTTTACATGAAACACAAAACAGAAAACAGCTGGGACGTGGAACAGGAGCAATCGGAACAAGGACCTCTGGGGAGCTGACGATGTTCTGTTTCTCAATCCTGATGCTGGTTACATTCATGTGTTCAGTGTATAAAAGTTCATTGCAATGCTCATTTATGATATACTTTCTGTATGAACTTTTATTTTTCAATTCAAATCTCAAACAACAGAGATGAAACACTTTTCAGGATATACCTTCTGAAATTAATATATAATAAACATGTGATATATCTGTTTGCTCATTCACGCTAAGATTCTCCTGGTAGAAAGTGAACTCTGTTCACGCATCACAGGGTCCCCAACGTCTGGGCAAGGCTAACGCTGACCAGATGTCCAACGTATATGACTAAATAAATAAGTAAATGAAAGACTAAAAGACAAAACAGTTAGCATACTTAATAACATAATATGTAAGATATAAAAATAATATACCTAATATTGATTTTAACCTTTTATTTTTTGACAAAGGAACTTTCTTAAAAAATACCTGAATGAGAGAAAAATGCACAATGCTAAGAGAAAACCTATAATTGTGTATATGTATTTGTAATTCATGAAGAAATATAAAATCATAATACTATGTAATAAAAATATTACTTGAGCATTTATGTAAATATAGGTTTGTGGTAAAATACTCTAGAATTAATGCATTTGGACTACATTTTGTGCCATTTTCTGGAAAAGATGACTATATTCTAGGAAGTTTTTATAGGATGACACAAAGCAAAAAGCTACTGCTGGTTAAAATAGATACACATAAACAAAAATATTGCTATAAAAGCCAGATAAAGTGATTCCCTGTTATGTTCTTAGAACTGCTTTAAATTTATAAGCCTGTGACGATAAAAATTTGTTAAATATATTTAATTTCCTTTATACTATTGAATATATCAGAACACTCTTATGCCCACCAGAAACAGCATATTCTCCCATTCCAGATGTTCACAGAAGTCCTATATTTAAAAACTTTTCCTTGGCTTCTCCCTTCAAGATTTACCTACACATTATATCTCATTATCATCAGCCCATCGCCAGTAAAGTATCCAAAAGCACATGGAACACATAACTAGAGTTCAGAGGCTGTATACTGACATAACAAATAATCCATATATGCAAATAACAACTACTTGCGCATTTGAAAAGAAACAACACATATTTAACAATCTAAAAAGTGACTCAAGTATCTACCTGGCAAATAGATTGAAAATGATTAATTTTACCTACCAAAATACTGCAGGATTTTGGTAGAGATAAAGAATACGGAAAAACGCTTTTCTTGTTCCTTTGGTTTAATACATCAATAATTGAAGAATTAAAAAACTGTTTTAGGTATGATTGAAGAACTCTAAGGTCAAAATAGTTATCTATACGTCCTCCATAAATAGCATTTTCAAGTAAACCATGTACAAATTCCCATTGTACATCTTTGGTACCTATAATTAAAAAAAAATGTGCATTAGTTTCATTTCTGAGCTATTAGGAATATTCTAAAAAAATTCTAAAATTCTCTAAAACATCAACTACCTTCTAGGCTTCAATTATATTTATGGAATATAACAATATATATTTAATTCAGCTAAACCATTTCTTTACATGCTCATTAATATTAATAATATATAATAATCACAAACAACTCCACACCAGGAAGACAAACAATCCAATTAAAAAATGTGCAAAGAACCTGAACAGGCAGTTCCCCAAGGAGGACATACAGAGGGCCCACAGACACACGGAAAAAATGCTCAACATCACTAGCCATCAGAGAGATGCAAATTAAAACCACAATGAGATACCACGTCACGTCAGTCAGAATGGCCATAATTAACAAACCAAAAACAACAAGTGTTGGCGAGGTTGTGGACAAAAAGGAACCCTAGTACACTGTTGGTGGGAATGCAGACTGGTGCAGCTACTGTGGAAAACAGCATGGAATTTCCTTTAAAAACTATGGATGGAACTGCCTTTTGATCCAGTGATCCCACTGCTGGGATTATACCCTAAGAATCCAGAATCACCAATTGAAAAGAACCTATGCACCCCAATGTTTATAGCAATGTTATTCACAATAGCCAAGTGCTGGAAACAGCCCGAGTGCCCATCAGTAAATGAGTGGATTTACTCATCTGGTAAACTGTGGTACATTTACAGGATGGAATTCTATGCAGCAGAAAGAAAGAAGGAGCTCCTACCCTTCACTACAGCACAAATGGAACTGGAGAGCATTATGCTAAGTGAAGTAAGCCAGGAGGTGAGAGACAAATACCACATGATCTCACCTATAAGTGGAACCTAATCAATAAAACAAACAAATGAGCAAAATACAACCACAGAAATGGAAATAAAGAACAAACTGACAGTGACCAGAGTGGAGAGGGGAGTGGGGTTAATGGGGGGAAAGAAGGGGAAGGGGCAAGTCAAGGAACATGAATAGAGAACTCATGGGCACAGACACTGGTGGAGGGGGGATTGAATGTGGGGGGTACGGGGCAGGGGAGAGCAATGAGGAAATAGGCAGGACAACTGTAACTGAACAACAATAAAAAATATTTAATAATCACTTAGCTAATATTTACTGAGATTATTTAATCAAGTAAAATTTCCCAAATGTTTTATATTTATAAATTCAAGCCTCAAAACATACAATTATTAATATTATCCAATTATCCAGATGGAGAATTTGAGGCATAAGGAGGTTGAGTCACCGAAATCAGAAAATCACACACTCCCACCGATCTGGACTGAAATGAGGTACACTTAAACTAGCACCACATTCTTGGCTGCCGCACAGTACTGCCTCCTTAAATTGAAAATTTCTTAGAAGAACATATTCAAAATGTAATTTTATACAATGTTGAACTCAGTTCATAAAATAATCTGATTAATAGGGAAACTATTAAATACATTCATAGAATAGTCTTCTCAATGTCATGATTTTTATAGTCAACTGTCCATTTTCTATTCTAATAGAAAAGTAAAATGTAGTATAAAAGCCACATGGGACTTTTATATAAACTTTCACATTGCAATACAGACATCTTCTTAATCACAGTTCAGTGGAAATGTTAAAATATAAGAATTATACCTCAGGTCTACAGTAAATGATGGAACCACAATTATATTTAAACAAGCTAGTTAACATCACTACTAGCATTACTAGTTTAGTGGTATCTCATTAAAAACTTTATAAAATTCAGAGAGAATCACAGAACCTGATGGCAGTGTCACTGTTTACCTTCGGGTACAGGCGATTACTGTCCCCTGCAGAACTGGGGCCCCAGAGGGTGCGCGCAGGACAGTGAAAGTTGTCTGTCACTTATAGCTGACTATCGACAGTTGCTAAGTAGTGATAACAAGGGATTTTACCAGGACCTGCCAATTTTCTAGTTCTGATGTTCCAGAAATAATATACTAGAACTGTGTACATCATTCATTCATTCATAAGTCTCTAGGACATACAAAAACACTAATATGCCTCTCAACTTAAAAATACACTCATCACAGAAAATGTTTTATGGAATTTTTATAGGAAAATCTTATTATTTTTCTTATGTCCATTGTTCTTGAGACAAGTTTTATTTTGTTTAAGATAAAAGAAAATAAACAAAATAAATAATAACAGCAATAACAGTCAATAACTACTGATAGCTCATTCAATATACTAAATGTACAAAGTGTTAAAGGCTTTAACATATCTTTTCTCTCTTAGCCGTCTCACAAATTTAATCAGTTGAACTAGTGCCTATTAGTTCTTACTTTACAGATCAGGAAACTCAAGCTGAAAGGTTAAGAAACCTGTTCCAGGTCCCAAAGGTACACAATCTCTGTAACAACAATGCCTATAATTACAGCTCTTTTTCTATTTTTGCATTTAATTCAATCTATGCAGGTTTCTTAATATCAGGAAATTTGTAATCATAACATTCATTATACAGTTAGATTTTTGCCATGAGATTTAATATTATTTTAAAGCATCTGCCTCTTATTTCCAACAATTCCAGAGTGCTAACAGATGGAAAAAATAATGTGACACTATTAATTCCATCACAGCCTTGAAATATAATGATAAATCATTCAAACCCCTTGCTTTGGTTTCCTCATCTTAAGAGGGCGATAATTTATGTCTCATAGTAGTATGATAAAAATCAAATGAATGTTCAAAAGCATTTGGAAAATTACCAAGTTTCCATGTGAGGTATAGTATTAGTATATATCCTCCAAAAAAGTCTTGTGTCAAGTTAAATACCACAGCTCAGGGAAATTAGGAAAGAGGTTACCCTCAGTATAGAATGGGGAAGATGAGTCATGTGCAGAAAGGAATTGGGGTGGTGCTTTGGAATGCTGGTAATACTTCTCACTGATTTGGGGCTAATTACATAGGTTTAATTAAAAAATACTGAATTGAACATTTTTGTGTACTTTTCTGATGTATAATTCAGAAAGGTTTTTAAATAAACGAAAACTCAGAATACTATTTGGCATTAACTAATAGCTATTACTTGGTGAAGTGGAAAGAAGTGAACAGAACAATGATGTGATTTGGACATGAAAGGAACGGAAACTGTCAAAGCACTGGATGTTTGAAGATGAGGAAATAAAAGAATCCATGGTGATTCATAGGCTTTGAACTTGAACAACTACAGGAATGGTGGTGCCATTTACTAAAATGGGGCAGACTTGGGAGACGGCAGTTTGACAGGGTTGCAGGATGTAAGGAGGCGGGGACAAGAATCAAGAGTTCTGTTTAGGACATTTTTTTAAGCTTGAGATTCCTATCAACATATTTTCCTTTCTAATCCATCATTGTCTCAATTCTAGTGTCCCTTTGCCCTGGGTCTGCACAGTAAACTTAGGGACTGCTTCTGTCTTCAGGAGGCAGAGAGCTGGTGCCCTCAGGGCATCAGATTATATGGGCGTGTTTACTGCCTCATTTCAATCTATTATTTGTACTTTGATTCCTGATTCCTGCTTAATCATACAATTATGATTCTAGAGATCCTTGTTATTGACCTCACTCTACCATACTCCTGAATTTAAACAGTTCCCTTAAAAGAGAACTGAGTGATTCAGCTGGAGTCTGAAACTTCTGATGCCCATAAAGTACAGACAGTCTTCCTAGCCTTCTGCTTCCTAAGGGCTACAGAGCAATAAGAAATCTTAAGAGTTATATCAGAAACAATGACCGTGCCCTGGCAGGTGTGGCTCAGATGGTTGGTGCATCACCCAGTAAACCATAAACTGAAGGGTTGTGGGTTCGATTCCTCGCCAGAGCATGTGCCTGGGCTACAGGTTCTGTTTCCAGTCAGGACACTTACAAGAGGCAGCCCGTCAATGCTTCTCTCTCCCATGGATGTTTCTCTCACTCTCTTCCTCCCTTCCCCTCTCTCTAAAATCAATGAGCATGTCCTCAGGTGAGAATTGGAAAAAAAAAACAATGATCACCATAGACAAGAGCTTTCAGAGAACACGGCTTGGCAGTCAGAACAGAAATCACAAAATAAAAGGCAAAAAGCAAATTTTATGAAAGAAAGTCATTTTTGAAAAAGCCGTGTTGTTAGTATGACCTCAATTTCTTTTTCACTAACACTCCGGATAAAAATTTTCATCAATAAAACTTACCATCAAAGAGCCTGTCAATAATGTTGTACCCAGCCCGAAGATCTGACAAAGAAAACTCATAAAATTTGGTCCAACCCTATCAAAACAAATTTAAAAAAATTAAAGAACTACAAGCATTTCAAAGATATATATGTATGCATTACTTCTTCCCTTACTATCTTTAAAACAATGTTCATTACATGCTAAAAAGAATCTTGAGAATTTTTAATAAAAATACTAAATTTATAACATTAATATTTTAAAAGATTTGTTTACCTCCACAGGATGAAAAAAAAACCTTTATAGTACTATAAAACTTCTTATCATTGAAGTATGTGGAAATACAGTCAGAGAGAGAACGAACTGGCATAGTAAATTTGGAGTCCACATACTGTATATACATTGAGATAGTTCCCAAAATTTTATAATTCAGAATTGTGGATTTTCTCCACAAATATGAAAACAGAAAGGTGACAAAATTTTTTTAAAGGCTCTAAGGCATATAGCATTATTTCCTGTACATTTGACCCACAAAGCATTTGTATTGGAACGATATAAAATATAAACCTACAGCTAATAGTTATAATGCTTGAATAAAAAGAACATTCATAGAGATCTATATTTTGTCAAAAATATACAAAACATTTAAAAATAATTTTTACAGGGCTCCTATTAACTGAAACTAATTACTTTTACGCGATTAAAATTTTAAGAAATGAATATTTTTATTGCATAAAACTAATACTATATGTCATGCTCTGGGATAAAAGAATGAACAAAACATAAACAATCCTGTTCCTCATGGAGCTTTCAGTCAAATGTGGGGTGGGAGGGGAAGAATGGGGTGGATACAATCAATCACTCAAATAATGTACGATTAGAAACTGTAATATGTGTGATGGAAAGAAACACAGCTGGAATGTGTAAGAAAGAGATCTGACATAACCTAAGAGGCCAGGGAAAAACACCCGAATGGGGACAGGACTAGAATTGGTAGAAAGACAAAAGTAGAAGGTAGGACTATAAATTAAAGAATTTTTGTACTGCACTGTAATGGAGGTAAAGATACAAAAATAGTGTTAATAATAACTTCTAAATTTATGGGTTATTTAAATTGATGGTGGTGTCATTTGTTGATAAGTGGAACACTGGAAAAATAAAAAATTTGGAAAGGGGTATCATGAGATCATTGAACAAAACTGGTCAACCAAAACTTACTGAGTGCCTGCTGCATACCAAGCACAGTTTTGGTCAATGAGAAACCAACAATGAACAAGAAAAAATCTGTGCTTTTTGAGAAGCTCATGTTCTAGTTTTGTTTCCAGAGTATGTGGGTGTTCAGTACCCTATTGACCATGGTTACTGACACAATGTCGGATAATTAGTGATTTTTAAAATTATGATACAAAAATTTAAAAGATAATTTTTGTTTTTCAGTCATATCTTCTGATAGCAATAATGTAAATTGTGGAGAGGTTCTCTACACAGCCAATCAGCTCCTATTTAGCCCAGCTAGAGACCCAGGCACTGTGCTAAGTGCTCTAACAAAGATGAATGTATTGGAGGCTGTGATCCAGGGCTCACAATCTAGTAAGAATAACAAGCTGCCAAATAACAATCTCGAAACAAAACTGATACTGCACAAAGTACTGTATTAGAAATACAGTACACATGTATAAAATAGAGGACATTATTTCTGTAACCAAATATAGGACTGCAATAAAAAATATCAAAAAATAATCTTTTACTAACATGAGAAACTAAACCTGAGTGGACTTAATAGATCTTTACTTCTGACAGTTGGCATTTAAGGAAAAGAGAAAAAGAAAACCAAATTAGGAAAATAGGTAAAAGCTTGTAGAAGTACATATTCATATAACATGGCCTCTAGCAATTAATGGGATTCTCAATTTTGTCTGCTTTTACTTCCAATTTTATGGTTTTCATGAGAGCAAACTTAGAATGTTAAAAATAACATTTTTAATGTTTTTTTGTGAGTATGAAAGTGAGTTTCTGTATTGTTCATGGAGAGTGTTTTGACAATATTTATGAACTTTTAAAAATACGTATTAAAAATACATATATAATAGTGTGGTGATTGCTGGAAGGAGGGAGGTGTAAGGAGACTAAATGGCAATGGAAAAAATACAATAAAGATTAAATTAAAAAGTGGAATGAATAATGTGAATAAAATAGAAGATCTACAAGAATAAAAAAAATAAAAAGTAAAAATAAAAATACATATACCTTTTGACCCAAACATTCCACATTTAGAAAATGGCCACCATAAATAAGCACTAAAAGAGGCAAGTATATGCAAATATTTGTAAAAGTAAAGATTGAAAAGAATATGCATGCCCATACAGCAATATAAAACTGCTTAAAAATAGGTATACAAAATAGGTATACCATTATATCTATAGGTATAGATATAATGAACACAAATAATATTTTAAATTAGATATTAAATGGGTATTAATATTTAATACTATCTAAAATGTACTAGTTATTAAAGCAATTTTCAGGACAGTGTTTGTAATATGCTGCCATTTGAATTAAAAAGAATATATGAGTCCTGGCTGGTAGCTCAGTGGATTGAGCACGGGCTGCGAACCAAAGGGTCGCCAGTTCGATTCCCTGTCAGGGCAAATGCCTGGGTTGCAGGCCAGGTCCCCAGTGCGGGCCACATGAGAGGCAACCACACACTGATGTTTCTCTCCCTCTCTTTCTCCCTCCCTTCCCTTCTGTCTAAAAATAAATAAATAAAATCTTAAAAAAGAAAAAGAATATATGAGTGCATTAAAATACATAAAATATGTTTGCAAGTTTACATACTATCTCTGAAGGGCACCCCAGAAATAGTGAAGAGTTGATGCCCTGACAATAGATGGCAGAAGGATAGAAGGGAAGAGACTAAACTACAATTGCAAACCTTTTCATAGCTTTTTAATTTATGTTGTATGAATATATCATTTAATAAAAAAATAAAATCTAATTTCATTAAAAAATATATTTTTTCTTTTCTCAATAAAAGTGCATCATTATCACTATTCTTCAGATATCCATCAAGATTAACTGATCCATTAGGGTGAGGATGAATCCAGAAAAAACGGCAGCAAAAGCTTTAGAGAAAGGTGGGCTGGCCATTTCCAATCTCTTACAGTTTTTTAGGTATAATTCCTTTAGCAAGTTAATTACCATCGAGATACATTGTCCTAATTTGTAAAATGAGAACATTAAGAATACGCCCCCATAAAGTCAATATGTAAATTATATGAAACAATATACTGCTATGATTATTTATTATTTCATGAGTTTGACACATATTTATTGACAGACTATGTGCTGGGCACTGTGCTAGGCACTTCTGAACATACACTGTTTCATTCAGTCATCACAACAAAGTGACGCATGGTCACCATTCGCATTCTGCAGCTGAGGAAACTGTTGTTTGTTGGGGTTAAAGTAATTTACCCAAGGTCACGTAGCTAGGAAATTCTAGAGTCAGGGCTCAAACCCAAGTCTGTGACTCCATAATCTATACTCTTATTGCGTCACGTAACTGAAACAGAGAGAGGCTAAAAGGGAGGCAGGTAGAGAGGAAAATTTGAGGAGAGATTATCCCAACAGAATCAGAAGAAGTTGAAAAAAAGAGGATGGGAAAAATGTACAGATGAAAGAATGATGGAATTGGAGGCTAAATGGCGTTTGGCAAGAACAGATTACTGGTACCAGGAAGGCTGCCACGGCATGTGGTCTATTATTGCTTGTAATGCCAGTGACAGCTAGGGCCTATGGTGAGAAAGAGCTTGAAGAATCCAAAGTCTATACGACTATACTTCTTGATGAACCCAGAAGTCTAGTGTGACTGAGATGTAGAGAACAAGTGAGAACAGAGGGCTAAGTGGATGGTGAAGACATAAGCAAATCTTTCCTTCTGGACCATGGTAAGGAATTCACATATTTTTTTCCCCAGATACAACAGAAAACCATTTGATGGGTTTTAAGGAGAGCAATAAAATAACTAAATTTATATATTAAAAAATTATTCTGGATGCTAAATGTAAGACATGAAAGGCTATCTCAGAGAGTGCTACAGGTGAACCCTGACCCATGTGGCTCAGTTGGTTGGGCATCCTTCCTCAAAGAGAAAGGTTGCCAGTTCAACTCCCAGTCAGGATGCACGCCTGGGTTGCAGGTTTGGTTCCCAGTCAGGGTGTGTATGAGAGGCAACCAATCCAGGTTTCTCTTTCACATCAATGTTTCCCTCCCTCTTTTTCTCCCTCCTCCTCTCTCTAAAATTGAATAAATGAAATCTTTAAAACAAAAAAGTAATACAGGTTAGAGGTAATACAGCTTACAAAAATGGTAAAGAGAAATGACAAATTTGAATCATGTTTTGGAAATAGAATCAATAGGTCTTGCTAATGGATTGGGTAGTAAGGCTTAAAAAAAAATCAAGAACTCCTAGGTTTCTAATTTGAAGAAGTAAATGGAAATCAATGTCTTGTATTGAAAGGAATATACTAGAGGAAAAACAGGTATGGGGAATTCAGTAGTTGAACATTGAGATGTCTGCTAGATACAAAATTATAAAATGATGCCTGACAATTATTGAGGGCTTATGATGGTTTTACACATTGTTCTGAGCACTTTAATTCAAAGATATATGAACTAGATAACTACATACAATCCAGGACATTAACAGAAAAGACTGAATTAGGGATATAAATTTATGAATTACAAACCAAATTATGAAGTAATGCTAGCCACTTCTACTAAATTATAAAAATATTCTATTATAAATAATATGTACAATGTATATGCAAGACTAATCTTACTTACTTGTGGAATATAATTTCTTCTCTCTTGACATGCAGCATGAAACCAGGCAAAACTGAAGAGAGCATGCGCTCGGTGTGTATCACCGTTTTTGCTAATTTGCTCAGGAGTCCAAGATTCATAAGTGCGCATTAAATTCTTCTTTAAACCTGGTGGTGACTAGAGAAAAAAATAACAGACGTCACGTTATTTAATAATAAAATGAATCAGTCAATAAAATGAGCAGCAATAAAATGAGCAACAACCACACATTGATGTCTCTCTCTTTCTCTCTCCCTTACCCTCTCTCTAAAAATAAATACAATCTTTTTAAAAAATGTACTATTAAAAAAATAAACTGAATCAGTATTTAATACATTTGAGAACATATTTTATTTTTTTAAAGATTTTATTTATTTATGTTTAGAGAGAGGGGGGGAAAGGAAGAAGAAAGAGAGGGAGAGAAACATCAATGTGTGGTTGCCGCTCACACACTCCTACTGGGGACCTGGCCCGCAACCTAGGCACGTGCCCTGGCTGGGAATTGAACTGGCAACCCTTTGCTTCTCAGTCCAGCACTCAATCTACTGAGCCAAACCAGCCAGGGTTGAGAACATATTTTAATGAGGAAAATTCTACACTATTACCAAACTGACTTAAATTATTATTATGTTACTTTAAAATGTACAAGTATATAACTCCTTACACCTAACAGTTCATCTCAATTATAAATATTTTTAATTAAAAAAAATATTTTTAATTAAAAAAACCTATAAACCAACAACATGCAAAATAACTAAGTCTTATATGATCATTAAGGTATTTTACTAAAATGGTCTTTTATTAAGTACATATCCAAATTTACTTTTTTAAAGTGAAATGTTTTATTTATGAAACATTTACAAAATATTATCATAAATAGGCCAAAGTTTCTGAGAACTATTCAATAAAATATGACATTAACATAAAACTGAACAACCATTTAGAGTTTCTAAAGACATTATTCTAGGGATTATGCAAAAGAGATAAAAACATAAATTGCAGTGAAAAAGCATACACAAATACAGACTATTTGAAAAATAACAAAATGGAAACATTGTTAAATTATGAGATAAGGTCAAAGATATACTTGACTACAAGGTCACAGATATAAACTAATTTCAATATTTAAGCAAGTAAATATAAACCAACCAAGCATTCGACATAAAAACAGAAAAAAGGAAAAATAAAAGCAAATGCAATCTAAGGAAACATTAAGAAGAAAAAATAAAAAACAAAGCAGCCAATTCAGTGAACAGAGAAGACAAGTATGGCAAAGGTCATTTGGAGTATATTTTTAAAATGCTCTTGCAACTAATCAAAAAAGAGAAGAAATTAATAATAGAATGGAAATGTAACAATTTTAAAGATAATAATAATGTATAAGTGTATGTGTACATATATGCATATATAGTCATAATTTTGCATATACATAGTAATAACAATGCATATGCTATTTCCCAGCAGAAAATTATGTACATTAATATAAGAAATAGCAAACAAATTCACCAAACATTTAAATAAAACTAAAAATTTCCATGGAAATACCATGAAATTATCTACTTATTAAAAAGATCCTGGATAAGATTGAACTTTCAGTTCAACATTCAAGGAACAGTTCCCCTGATATATTAACTCTTCCTCATCAACTGAAGTATTTACCGTGTTCTTCCTACACTCCAAGTATTACATGATAAGACAGAAAAGCAAAACAAAACAAATCAAAACCTCCCACTCTTACGACTTGCTCATGTAATCAATCCAGTTCTAGAATGCAGTTTAGTAAAAGAGTATACTGGGGGAGTGGTTAAAGAAAATTTGTAAAGATTATTTCTTACTAGACATTGTAATGATACTCTTTCAATTAACATATTTCTAAATATTAAATCATCTTTGCATTCCCTAGATTAATCCCATCCCTCTCTTTCCTTAAATGAGACTAACTTCAGAGGAAAAAGAAAAGACGTACTGATCTAAAATAACAGGTAGATATAAACACTACTAAAACATTTTTATTAAGAAAAAATATTTTATACAAAGAAGTTTCTACAAATTGAGAGTAAATGAAGGCAGAACCCCTTTTTACAAATTTTAAGAAGTTTTAATTCAGTTTGTTATTTATGACTTTGCCAGTTATATGATATTGTTACAAACACATATAGTTTTGGATATATCAGGTTTAAGAAAGATCTACCAAGTATTACTTGTTAGAAGGATGTATAAATTGACGGATGAAAGAAAGGAAGGAAGGAAGAAAATAAACACTGAAAATCTAGCTTAACTATTCAAAAAACACATGAAATAAAAACTGGATATCCATGTGCAAGAGAACAAAGTTAGACCCTTACCTTATACCATATATAAAAATAAACCTCAAAATGAATTAAAAATCTAAATGTTTAAGACCTAAAACTACAAAACTCCTAGAAGAAAACAGAGGACAAGCAGAGGACAAACTTCATGGAATTGAATTTGGCAATGCTTTTTGGATAGGACATGAAAAGCACAGGCAATGAAAACAAAAACAAATAATGACACTACATCAAACTTAAAAATATCTGTGCATCAAAGGAAACACAGTGAAACAGCAAACCTGCAGAATGGGAGAAAATATCTGTGAACTATGTATCTGATAAGGAACTCCTACAACTCAACTCTCAACTCCAGAATATACAGGGTAAGGAAAAAGGAGGTTTACAGTTGTGAGAATGCAAAACAAAGCTTATTCTTGTGTTATTATTTATTGTGTTATTTTTTCATAGGAACACTTGTAAACCTACTTTTGCCCCACCTTGTAAGGAAGTCCTACAACTCTACAACAAAAATATTTACTAAAAATGGGCAAATGACTCAAATTAGGCATTTCTTCAAAGCAAATATACAAATGGCCAACAAGCACATAAAACGATGTTCAACATCACTAACATCAAGGACGTGTGGACGAAAACCACAGTGAGCTATGGCCTCACAGCGTCAGAATGGCTGCTATCACACACACACGCACAGAAAAAGAGTAACTGTTGCCAAGGATGCTGATACAGTGGGCATTGCTGGTGGGAATGTAAAATGGTGCACTACAATGGAAAACTGTATGGAGGGTCCTCAAACAATTAAAATTAGGATTACTGTATGATCCCACAATCCCACTTCTGGGTATATATCCAAAAATAATTGAAAACAGGATCTTGAAGAGTTATTTGCCCACGTATGCCCACTGTGGCATTATTACAATAGCAAAGAGGGAGAAGGCCTAAATGTGCATGGACTAAGGAATGCATAAAGAAAGCACACAATATACATGCAGTGGGATATTATTCATCCTTAAAAAAAGTATAGCGAATGCAGGGGAAGGGGGTTGGGCGGAGGTGGAAGATGATATAAGACGGATGAATGATAAGGGTAAAAATACAATAAAAATAAATTTAAAAATTAAAAAGAGAAAAGAAAAAAAGGAGGAAATCCTGTCATATGCTACGCATGAACAAACCTTGCAGACATAATGTCACATAAAATAAGTCAGTTGCAAAAAACAACAAATCCGCTTATATAAGATAATCGGATTTGTTTCCTTAAGTAGGAAAACCCATAGAAATGGAAAGTAGAATGGTGGCTGCCAGGGGGGAAGACAGGGAAATGGCAAGTTGTTTTCAATGGAAACAATCTCAGTTTTGCAAGATAAAAAATTTCTGTAGATCTGTTGCACAATAAGGTACATATAGTTAACACTACTGTACCAAACACTTAAAAATTGTTAAAATAGTAAATTTCATGTTATGTGTCTTTTACTAGGATAAAAACAACAAAAAATATAAGTATTTTATAAATTCCATCTTATACTATTATTTACTTATATTAATCTCATCAAAATGTAAAGTTTTGCATAATAAACTGTTGCTTACAGAGCTTTCGAAGGCATGTAGAGATTACTGCACATATACAACTAGTGGTTCAAGTTTTAAATCTTACCTCGTATGTTATCTTCAAACTGGACTGTAATAAAATAGGAGTAAAGTTGGGATGAACTTCTGCAGTGAGCCAAAGACGAAAGGTATCTTTAGGCTGAAGAGTATTCAACTCCTTGTGTACAAAAACAACAATAAAAATCCACTTAAACACACACACAAATTTTCATTTTATAAATATATTATTACTAAGCAATTTTTCTTGCTAAAATCTTTCTGTGACTTTTTGATATACTACTTAATGTGCTGATTATATTTACCTTAAATATACACCTTTTCTATTACTAGCTTAGTGTAATAGATAAGAACTTGACCCGGAGCTTGGCCACAGGCTTGAAATCCAAATTCTGCCATTTACCATGTGACCTTGGGTTCTATGACTTACACCATAGCTGAGCAAGAATAATAATAGTACCTACCTCATAGAGTTGTGTAAACACTTAAACCTGCCTGATACATAGTAAATACAAAATAAGTGATAGTTTATAATTGCTATGGTAAGTCACCTTTAGGCCTTCAGGTTCCCACTGCTTCAATTCATGCTTCCACAAAAGTTACAGAGTGGTATCAATTTCTTTATTGACAATTTTTAGCGTATCCTATTGCATATGATATAAATTGAAAAGTTTACCATACCAATTCATCTGTCCCTGCTATATGCTTTGTCACTTACTTAAATTTTTATGCCTCTGTCTTTACTCATCATATTTTTTGTGCCTGTTATTCTCTTTATAACCTGACAAATTCTTTATAGAATGAATAGATGAAAGAATATTAGTAAAAAATGTTAATAACTAAAAAATCTTGATAGCTCCAAAAGTGGTCTAAAAATCATTTTAATAAATATAATCTGTATCTAATACTAATGTTCATTATTAATGTGAACTGTTAGAGTTAAGATGATCAAAAAATGGCAAAAGAATTGAGCATAAAAAATATCATGCTTGCTTAAAGTCCTGAGTTATAAAATGTATCTATACTTAATAATGATTTAAAAATGCAAATTTTCAAAATGTAAAGTTTTAAAATGTCAAAATATAAGGTTTTACCTTTGGTTAGCATGTTTTTCAAAAAAGCTAATAGAAACAATACATTTGTGATATAGTTGTATTAAAAATAAGTTTGTACATTTATATCTGAACTTTTCAGAAGAAATGTATAATTTAAAAAATAATTTTTGCATGATAATACGTTTGTTTTATTTAAAATGTTGCATTTATGTATGCGACATTTTCTTTATAATGTATACTATAAGTGAATCTAAGTTGAAAAATGATGGCATAAAATATGCTAATATTTCTGAAACACCCACTTTGTGCCAATAACTACTGGGTAGTATTACAAGTGTCGTCTCATTACAAGCCAGACTCCCTCCCCTTGTTCAACATGAGAAACCTGATGGTCAGAAAAGTGAACTAAAGAGTTGGAAATAAACTGAGGTCTATATGATTTTGTGTTCAAGTTCTTGCCACCATGTCTTGCCACCTCCCCAAAAGATTTAAGTGCCTAGATCCCTTTCACTTAAAATTTAAAAAATTTTTAAACTTTTGTAATTCATTCTACCTTATATGTTTCAAATGTTAAGATTAACTAATAACTGCAATTATATGTTATTTACATTAACAGCTATCAATATACTATTTAAAACAGAAAGCAAGATTCAAGTATTCACAGGTCTTATTTATATATTTTAAAACATGATTCCTCAGATATAAAATTTATACTTTTACATATTAGTTATTTTTACAGAATGTTGTAGTAATAATGAATATTTAAATAATTATATATATACCTCAGTTCCAAAATCTGTGTGCTTTGTTGATTAGAAGTAAAGAATCACCATGGGCCGTAATTCATTCACTCAGTCATTAACTCGAAGACTTACTATTTTGTGTAAGGTGCTATGGCTGCAGCTTATTAGGACAGCACAAATTTTTAACACTGCACAACTAGGCTAGGGCCTCCCTCAAACCACTCTATTCTGTTTGACTCTATTCCAAATAATAGATTTTGTCAGATCAATTAAATTATTAATTCCCCAGCTAAGGACTTCCTTTGACTCTCTATGTCCAAGGACAAAAATTCCAAATTCTTCTGCATGGTTCTCAGCGTATTCCATAACCTAATCCCTTCACAGAATCTAACTCCCTTGCCCCGCACCGCCCTGCCCAGGACCTCCTAGCACAGGCAAGGACACCTTCATTCCTGTACGAGGCATGAAGGTCTCCACCACTGTGTCTCCACCTGCATTGCTGAAATGAATCAGGGTATCAGCCCCCACCCTCGACGGTAAGCTCAACCACACAGAGCCTTCAAAAAACAATTGTCTTCAGAGCCACCTCTAACTCCCCAAGGCCAAGGCCATCTTTGTTAAATTAACACTGGCCTTAAATCTAGGTTTGCATTTAATACCTACCAAGCAATTTGTTCCATTTTAAGATTATTTTCACACTGGGGCCACTGAGTTAAACGAAATAATCACTTTGGTTTACGTTCTAGCTGTCTTCGCAACTACAATGTCTGTTCTACAGTTCCCTTTGATTTGTTGACATCCTTTCTCACCACACAGGCACAACAGAACAAGAGCATAAAGAGAAATCAATGTTATACACAGATCTTCTACAATCCTTTACAGCATCGCCCTATTTTTTTTCCAAAAAAATTGTCTAAGTCTCCCTTTAATCATGATTAATAATTTCTTGGCTTTCCTGAAATGCCTTTAAAAAACAGAGTTTTATAGACTTTCTACTAAAAGCTCCATCTTAGTTTGTAAAAGGTACGTATTTATGAAGAAAACACCTAAATTTTAAATGACTTCTAAATATTTCTAAAAAATACTAATTTTAAAAAATATCATTATAAATAATGCATGACACATTTTTTAATACTGATTTCCCTTTAAGAGTACTGAATTGAGTAAAGTTGGTATTATTTGTACATCATCTATGTGAATCTACCTTCTCCAGAACTGGGAGCCAAGATACCACAAGATGTAAGTTCTTCAAACAGAGCCAATCTCCGTTGTGGGCACATTCTTTTAGCATTTGAATTGCTAAATCAGCTTGACCTTGACCCATGGCTACCTGCGAAACAAAAAACCCAACAAAACTAAAAAAGTAAATATGATAACATGTTATAACATGTAATCAAGATTCTGTACTTAATAAGAAATATCAGATTCTATATTTTTCTATTAATTAAAATGTATTATCCTTACATATATGCAAGTAATAGAACAGTATAAAATTATTCAATAGTTTTTGTTCCTCATCCTACAATTTCCTGTAATTCTTCCCCTCTCAAACACAGACCATTAAAAATGTTTTTTTAATAACTATAGTCTCATTGAATACTTTGAAATTTACGTCTCTTAATGTCTCCAACATTGCACATATTTGGCTCTCAGGTTACTGGTCTAACTACTTAACTGTATCATTCATTCCCTGGCCCTTCAACATCTGGCAAATCATAACATGCTGGTGAGACTTGAGACTCTACACTCAGCCCTCTGCTCCTCCATTGCTTCTCAGAAAGAGGAAGTAGAGAAGAGAGAGGAGGGGAGAAACTAAAAGGGGAGAGGGAAAAAATCCTGATGTCACCTGAATTCTGTTCCAATGTTTTCAATTCCTGTAGTGCATCAGTACTAGAACAGGCCACTTTATACCATAGAAAACTTCCAAGCATTAAAAAGATTCAAGCAGAAGTGGGAAGACCCTAGATACTACAGTCGGTACATAAGATTTCTCTATCATTTAAATGCTTGGCCTAGGTGACTACTTAAGTCTAAGATTCTTTAAAAGTTTTAGTCAAAAATCTGAAATAGGTACATGCCACTCATCATATCAAGCCTAAACTCCTCCATGTTTTTAAGGCCAATTTATATCATACTTGTATATGAATACAACTATACTGTATATATAAATTATACGTATAATTTATAAGTATACATATATTGGGAGTCCTAGCTTAAACTTTTACTAGGTACATAGTCAAAACAGTTTTGAAAAGTACTTTATAGATTAGTTGAAACAACAGTGATTTCTTTTTCATAATGAATACAAAATATCATTTCATTGAATTTTTAGTTGACTTTTACAAGTATTGGTTTCATCTTCAATAAAGTCTTTGAGAATGGGAATAATATCTAATTAATTGTATGCTAAAGTATACAATAAAACAGGTAATAAATACTTATATATATATATTTTATAAATTTTCAAGGTCTAACCTGGAACTAAGCAAATAGAGGAATGAAAGAAATAGTAGTTGAATTGTTTCAATGCACAAATTAATTTCCCATTAATTAAAATAAAAAAAATAAAATGAAGGAATGTACAACATAATCAGAATTTTAAAAAAGAATACATATTTTGCAGAACTGAAATGTAGCTAAAAATAGACAACTCAAAATTTTATATAAGGCATAAGCTGTGTGAAAACAGCTTAAAGATTCATGAAATCTTAGAACATATTGCTATACAAAAATTTTTACACACAGCAGAAAAATGGTTGGACCCTCCCCCAAAAACCACACTAGTTTCTTAAATTAAAAATTAATTTTTGCATTGACATATTATTATCCTTAGCATATATATTCAGCATAGCAACAAAATTTTTACATAACAGAAGTATAAATAATTATGTTCATACTTAAAGGTTTTACTACATGAAACGATTTTTCAAGTTTAGTACATAAAACTCCCAAAGTTTACAGTCAAACCTACCATGAATGCAAACAGTTTTATCTTTCTGCTAACAGATACAACCTACAGAAAAGGGCTTCCCAGCCCTGGCCTTGTGGCTCAGGCGGTTGGAGTGTTGTCCCATACCCCAAAAGTTGAGGGTTCAATCCTTAGTCAAGGCACATACTTATGTTGCGGGTTGGATCCCCAGTAGGGGTAAGTAGGGAGGCAACCAATTGACATTCTCTCTGACATGTTTCTTTCTCTCACACTCTCTCCCCTCCACCTCTCTCTCTCTCCACCTATGGTTTCTCTCTCTCTAAAATCAGTAAATATGTATCTTTAGACGAAAATAAAAAAATAAAAAAGAAAAGGGCTCCCCTTCCTCAAGATACTTTATTGATAATTGAATACTATCCTAATAAATACATTAATGTACTATAACTAGGATTAAATGAAATTCCCTAAAGTTAAGCTGTACAAAATCCGCACAATTGAACCTAACTCTCTGCTTTTTTGCTATCTTCTATTTATGTTCCTCATAACACCTAACTTTTCATTTTTGGTTGTTGTAAAATATTGCTTTTTTAATCATTATTAATTATTTTCCCAACAGAAAGGTTTATTTATTTACCTGTTAAAAAATAGAGGTAACTAAATTATCAAACTTGCATGCAAACTGAAGTCAATAAAAGAGGTCATCTGAACAAATTAACACTTACAAATTTACTTGAAGAAAGATAAAATTTTTTTAATTTATATAGTTCTTTCATTTCATTTTTTGCAGGTAAATGTTGTTGATTTATTGTAAAAGCATCCAAATAAAACTTTAAAAATTATTCTTAAAATTTAAGTAAATATATTAGTTCCTTATTTCAAAAATTACCATAATTTAGAGCCTTAAATTTATTTATTACCTTATATCTTCTAGAGGTCAGAAGTGAATTTATTATCTGATGGCTACTGGAGGTGAGAAGTCCCACTGGTCTAAAATCAAGGTGCCTGGTGTGAAAATAAAAGCGGCACTAAAAGGCTACGTTCTTTACGGAGGCTTGAGGAGAGAATCCTTCCCTTGCCTTCTGCAGCTCCACAAGCCACCGAGATTTCTTTCCTTGTGGCCCTTTCCTTTGTCTTCCAAGCCAGCAGCATAAAATCTTCACATCTCTCTGACACCTGCTGCTATCACCACATCCCCTTCCTTCGCTTGATCTCTTCTGCCTCCCTTTTCTAAAGACCCTTGTGACTGTATTGGTTCACCTTGATACTCAGGATAACCTCTCCAAATAACTTCATTACATATGCAAAGTTCCTATTAACATGGAGGGTAATAAATTCACAGGTCCTGAGGATCAGGACATGGACACCTTTCCGGAACATTATTTGTTTTGCTACAACAACGGATATCTGTTTCAGTAACAGGATCAAGCATGGCAGGAAGAGCAATAGTTGTTGTAAAAACAGCAGGGCAGTATGTACTGACCTGGTGATAACACCCTCCACTTCTTTCAGCATTAGCAAGTTCTTGAAGTTCCTGAGAAGGATCAGCACCCGGAGAAATAATTATCAAGATGGGTTCAATTTCTAATGTCTCCTTGTACAAACGTTTGAGATTTAGAGGAAGCGGGGACAACTCTTTTAGTCCTAAAACATATATTAAAGAAATTAAAAATAAAAAAGTAAAATGAATCAAAAAAATCTACTAAAACTAATTACATAATATATAATAGACAATAATTATTTGAAGTATAACCCCATGCATATTAAAGTTTTCACACTCTAAAATTATTCATACACTAGTAATAACTAAGATTAATTGAATGCTTAGTATGCCAGGCATTTTCCTAAATGCTTTCGATCTATATCCTCTAATCATTACACCACTATGAGGTTAAGTCCTGATGACCACATTTAACACAGGAAGAACAACACAATCAGCACTGTGGTCTTAATAGACAATTTTCTCCGTCCAAGACTGACCCAACAGCCCATCTATACAGCCATTCCTTCCTGTAAGTGATAACAGGGCACTTACTGTGCACAGTGAATATGAGGTATCAGATTTCCATACTGATCTGATTGACAATTTAACTGTTATGGTATAGCATTAAGTTATTTCTTGTGTCCATGCATTAAGAGAAGGAAAAATGATATAGATGAGAAGAATGCTTATTTTGGAGACAGCAATACATAGCTCTCGGTTTACATCTGTTAGATGTATGATGTGATAAAATATGTCAAAATATATATAAAGATAGCACCAAAACTGGGATGGAACCCAAAGAACCAAATCTCACTTAAAATGACTACTGACTAAGACATGTGTTTTATTTGGAAAATATATGCAAATATAGAAATTACCTTTGAAAATTTAATTTCAGATGACCATATCACTTCTTAATTTAACACATATAAACTGTAAACTCCATGAGGACAGGAATCATATCTGTTTCGTTCAACATTTTATATCCAGAGCCTATCATAAATTCATTTATTACTCCTCTAGTCAAGTTCCATTAAAGATAAATATATGTTCAATTCATTTTACACACTATTTGAAATTACTGAAACATTTTGGAATAGCAAAAAATCATACAAAATATCATACCATTTAAGATAACATAGGGGTCACATTCATGTTACTTGGAATTCTTTGTTAGACATTCTGCCCACAAACCTCCAATAAAAATCTCTGTTGCATTATAAGTGAACTGAGTCTGTATATAATCATTGGTTTTATTAACATAAGTAATTCTGATTCATGATACCATTAGAACTGCTGTGTGAATCATTCAAAACTATTCAACAGGGTTAAAGGTCTTAAAATGTTCATTGCATTTTGAATTATCATAGTGTAGAACTACTTGTAAATCACTGGGATAGTACAATCTGACCATGAATCTGTCAAAAGTATCATTTCTTTTAAAATAACAATAAGGAACTAAAAATAAGTTAAATAATTTAAGCCTTTACTATATCTTGCTTTAGTTAGATAAAATACTGAGGTAATAAAAAAGAAATAATTTGTAGTTTAAAAAGAAAGGAATGTAACTCCTACATTTTACTGGTATCTAGGTAACTAAAGAAAGTAGAGCATTAATATCAAATTATTACAGGTGGTAAGTATAATAGATTCATTCTTCCTCATTCAGCTCATCTTCCCTAACAAAGAGAATAATAAGCATAAGTATACAAAATTACTCTTCCTTTACTGGAGAGAAAAGAAAATTCTAAAACTGTAACACAAACATCAATAAAAGGAAGACAATCCGCAATCAATATCTAACTGACTATACATTAACCAAGTAGGAAAATACTCTTTAAAAATGGAATAAAAGTAGATCCAAGATGGTGGAGGAGTAAGTGGAAGCTACAATAACCACCTTTCAGGACCAATCTGGAATTACAACTAAATTGTAGAGAAATCACTCAAAATAACCAATTGAACAGTAGCTGGAGAGACACCTTATAGCCACAGATGCAGAATAAGTCATTTCACCACAATGAGACTGGTACGGCGTGCAGAGAAACAGCAAAAGGGCTGGTGGGGCTCCCATGGGCAGCAGCTGAAGTTCTGGAGGGATATTTTGGTGGCCAGCAGATTCCCCCTGAGAAATGTGGGGTCTAAACTCCAAGCTGGCCTCCCCAGCCTACAGCACCAAAACCAGGAAAGGAACCCAAATATCATATGGCTGTGAAAAGCAACAGGGATCCTGTCTGCCAGGGAGAGACGCCTGGAGACTCAGAGAGCCTCTTAAAGGGTTAATGCACAAAATTTCATTTGCAGCCACTTACAGCAGAGGGAGGGCAGAGTGGACTAGAGATGTTTGAGGAGAGTCAAGGGTTGGAGGCTGTGGGGAGAGAAATGAAGGAACAGCTACCAGGATACCTGTTCTGAGTCATTCCCCATTGTGCAGAGGCCATCTCTCTCAGGCAGAGCACTGTTCTCTGAATAGCATCAGCCAGAGGGGAAGCAATAGCCCCACCCACAGGAATTACTCTGCCCCACCCTGTGATGGTGCTTCAGCCAGAAAGCAGATTATAGCTTGAGGCTATATCATTGATTAGTTTAAAATCTGAGGCAGATCTCTGGGAGCTCTTTGAGACTTTAGCTCATCCTCACCAGGGAAAGGTGCTGACAAAAGCTTGTTCCATTCTGTACACACTGAGGCTTAGCCGAGGGAGCCACAAGGCACGGACAATGATAGCTACAAACAGGTTGACCGGGACCAGTCAAAAGCAGCATCTAACAAAAGTCTACAATGGAGTCTTTGCAGACCTACCTAATACATAGAAACAAATACAAAGAAGCAGCCAAAATGGGAAGACAAAGAAACAGACCCCAAATGAGAGAACAAGAGAATTCTCTAGAAAAACTAGATGAAATGGAGGCAAGTAATTTATTAGATAGAGAGTTCAGAGTAATGATTACAAGGATTTAAGAGAATGAAAAAAGAAACCATAAAAAAGGACCAGTCAGAAATAATATAATATCTGAAATAAATAATACACTGGAAGAAATAAACAGTAGGTTAGATGAAGCAGAGGATCAAATCAATGGTTTGGATACAAGGCAGGAAGAAAAAAAAAAAACCCACCAGGCAGAGCAGGAAAAAGAAAAAAAGAATTAAAAAAATGAGGAGAGCTTAAGAAATCTTTGTGATAACATGAAGTGTAACAACATCTGCATCATGGGGATACCAGAAGAAGAAGAGAGCTAGCGAGGGATCAAGAATCTATTTGAAGAAATAATGACTGAAAACTTCCCTACTCTGGCAAAGGAAAAAGACACACAACTCCAAGAGCTTGAAGAGCCCCAAAGAACTTAGACCCAAAGAGGCCTACATCAAGTTGATAATAATAGAAATGACAAGGATAAAAGACAAGGAGAGAATCCTAAAAGCCACAAGAGAAAAGCAAGGGAGCACCAATTAGACTGTCCTCTGATTTCTCAAAAGAAACATTTCAGGTCCGAGGGGCGTGGCATGAAATATTCAAGGTGATGAAAAGTGAGGACCTACAATCAAGGCTACTTTAACCAGCAAGGCTATCACTTAAAATCAAAGGAGAAATAAGAAGCTTCCCAGACAAGGAAAAGCTAAAGGCATTTATCAATACCAAATCTTACTGCAACAAATGTTAAGTGGCTTGCATTAAGAAGAAGAAAGAGAAAAAGAAAAAAAATACAGAGGAAAATAGTCTATCAATAAAATGACACTAAATAAATATCTATCAATAATCACCTTAAATGTAAATGGTTTGAATTCTCCAACCAAAAGACATAAGGATAGGTGAATGGATAAGGAAACATGAACCATATATATGCTGCCTCCAAGAGACCCATCTCAGATCGAAAGATACACACAGACTAAAAGTAAACCATTGGAAAAAGATATTTCATGCAAATGGAAAAGAAAAAAAAAGTTGGGGTTGCAGTACTTGTATCTCACAAAACAGATTTTAAAATCAAGGCTATAGTAAGAGACAAAGAAGGACACTACGTAATGATAAAAAGAACAATCCAACAAGAGGACATAACCCTAGTAAACATTTACACACCCAACACAGGAGCACCTAAATATGTGATGCAAACTTTGATGGACATAGAGGGAAAGATAAACAGAAATATAGTCATAGTTGGGGATTTTAACACCCCATTGACTTCAGTGGATAGATCTTCCAAACAAAAAATTAGTGAGACAGTGGCCTTAAACAACATACTAGCTCAAGTGGATTTAATTGATATCTACAGAGCATTTCACCACAAAGCAGCAGATAGTACAAACTTTCCAAATGCACATGGAACATTTTTTAAGATAGTCCACATATTAGGACAAAAAACAAGTCTCAATAAATTTATGAAGACTGAAATCATATCAAGCATTTTCTCTGATCACAATCCTATGAAACCAGAAATCAATCACAAGAGAAAAACATGCAAAGACATGAAAAACATGCAAAGACATGGAAGCTAAATAACATGTTATTAAACAGTGAAAGGCTAAACAAAGAGACCAACAAAGAAATCAAAAGATACCTTGAAACAAATAAAAATGAGGACACAGCAATCCAAAATCTGTGGGACACTGGGAAAGCAATCCTAAGAGGGAAATTCATAGCATTACAGGACTATATCAAAAACAAGAAAAAGCTCAAATAAACAACTCAACTTTATACTTAAAGGAACTTGAAAAAGAACACAAAGACCAAAATGAGTAAAAGGAAGGAAATAAAGAAGATCAGAGCAGAAATAAACAAAATAGGATCTAAAAAATAATATAAAATATAAATTAATCCAAGAGGTGATTATTTGAAAAGAGAAAACATATTGAGAAACCATTAATCAGACTCATCAAGAAACAATGAGAGAGGCCCTGGCTGGTGTGGTTCAGTGGACTGAGTTCCAGCCTCCAAACCAAAGGTTTGCTGGTTTGATTCCCAGCCAGGGCACATACCTGGGTTGCAGACCAGGTCTCCAGTGGAGCACTCAAGAGGCAACCACACATTGATGTTTCTCTCCTCTTTCTTCCTCTCTCCCCGTCTTTAAAAATAAATAAATAAAATCTTAAAAAAAAAAAGAAACAAGAGAGGACCCAAATAAATAACATCAGAAATGAAAGAGGAGAAATGAAAGAGGAGAACTGACACTAAAGAAATGCAAAGAATTGTAAGAAAATGTTATGAACAACTATACACCAGCAAACAGAACAACCAGAATGAAGTGGATAAACTCCTTGAAACATACAATCTTCCAAAACTAAATAAGGAAGAATCAGATAACCTGAATAGACAGACTACTATAAACAAAGAAAATTACAAACAAAAACACTATAAACAAAGAAAATTACAAACCAATATCATTAATGAAAATGAACGAAGACATTTTCAAAAAAGTATCGGCAACCAGAATAGAGCAATGCATCAAAAAGATCATATACCATGATCAAGTGGGATTAGTCTGGGAATGCAAGGTGGTTCAACATTTGCAAATCAATAAATGTGATTCACCACATTAAAAAATGAAGGATAAAACCATATGATCATATCAATACATGCAGAAAAAGCATTCAATTTTAACCAGCACCCATTTATAATAAAAATGCTCAGCAAAGTAGGAATAGAGGGAACATACCTAAACATAATAAAGGCCATATACGACAAACCCACTGCCAGCAGCATCATACTCAACAGGCAAAAACTACAAGCATTTCCCTTAAGACTGGGAACAAGACCAGGGAGGCCGCTTTCACCTCTCTTCTTCAACATAGTACTAGAAGTCCCAGCCACAGCAATGAGACAAGAAGAAGAAATAGAAAGCACCCAAATTGGACCTGAAGAAGTAAAATTGTCTTTATTTGCAGATGACATGATACCATACACAGAGAATCCCAAAGTTTACACCAATAAACTACTAGAACTGATATATGAATTGAGCAAAGTAGCAGGACACAAAATTAATATCCAGATATCAGTTGCATTTCCATGTGCCAATAACAATGTAAGGGAAATTAAGAAAACAATCCCATTCATAATGGCTACTAAACAAATAAAATACTTAGGGGTAAACCTAACTATGGATGTACAAGCCTGTACTCAGAAAATTATAAGACACAGAAGAAGGAAACTGAAGAAGATACAAATAAATGGAAGCACATACCATGTTCATGGATAGGAGGAATTAACATCATTAAAATATCCATGTTACCCAAAGCAATCTATAGTTTCAATGCAATTCCTATCGAGATTCCAATGACATATTTCACAGAACTAGCCTGAATGTTTAGGCCCCAAATAGCAAACATGATCCTGAGAAAGAATAACAAAGTTGGAGGAATCACACTACCTAATATGAAACTGTACCATAAGGCCATAGTAATCAAAACAGCATAGTACTGGCATAAAAACAGACACACAGATCAATGGAACAGAATAGAGAGACCAGAAATAAACCATAACTTTACTGTCAATTAGTATTTAACAGAGGAAGCAAGCACATGCAATGGGCTAAAGAAAGTTTATTCAATAAATGGCATTGGGGAAATTGGACAGATACGTGTGGAAAAGTGAAACTAGACCACCTTCTTAAACCACACAAGAATATATTCAAAATGGATCAAAGACTTAAATGTTAGACCCGAAATCATAAAACTCACAGAAGAAAACTTAGGTGATAAAATCTCAGACATATCTTTACAGGCAAGGGAAATGAAAGAAAAAATAAATAAAACTACATCAAACTAAAAAGTTCTTGCATGGCAAAGCAAATCATCAGCAAAATAAAAAGACAATACACAAAATTGGAGAGCATATTTGCCAATGTATCTGATAAGGGGTTTATATCCAAAATTTATAAAGTTCTTACAAAACTAACCCCCCCCCCCAAAAGCAAACAACCCAATTAACAAACGGGCAAAGGACCTGAATACACACTTCTCCAAAATAGACATACAGATGGCAAACAGACATATGAAAAGATGCTCAATGTTATTAATCATCAGAGAAATGCAAATTAAAACTACAATGAGATACCATCTCACACCTGTCAGAAAGGCTATCATCAGCAAATCAAAAAACAACAAGAGTTGGCAAAGACGTGGAGAAAGGAGAACGCTTTTGCCCTGTTGATGGGAATGCAGGCTGGTGCACCGATTGTGGAGAGCAGTATGGAGAAAGTTCAAAAAATTAAATATGGACCTGCCTTTTGACCCAGTGACCCCACTTCTAGGAATATATCCAAAAGAACCCAAAACACTAATTCGAAAGAACATAAGCACCCATATGTTCATGGCAGCGGTATTTACAATCACCAAGATATGGAAGAAGCCCAGGTGTCCATCAGTAGATGAGTGGATAAAACATCTATCAGACATTTACAGAATGGAATATTACTATGCGTAAAATAGAAGAAAAATTTATCCCTTGTGACAGTATGGATGGACATGGAGAACATTATGCTAAGTGAAATAAGCCAGTCAGAGAAAGATAAATGCCATACGATTTCACTCATATGTGGAATCTAATGAACAAACTGAACTAACAAGCAAAATAGAGACAGACTCATAGAGAGCAGGATGACAGCTATTGGAGGGAAGGATGGGTGGAGGGATTGAGCAAACAGGGAAAGAGCTCATGGACATGGACAACAATGTGGTGATTGCTCAGAGTGGTTATAAGAAGATTAAATTGTAAAAGAAAAAGAATACAATAAAGATCAAATTTTAAAAAATACATAAATAAAAAGTTAGATTTTAAAAGAATTTTTAAAATGGGATAATAAATAATACTCAAGCTTAGAAAAAAACATAAAATATTTTGTGGCATGCAGAATTCTAAAGATACTCCTTTCAAGATCCCATCCCTTGGTTGTTATATCAAACACTAATCTAGATACTGTGAAGGGACACTGCAGATGTGAAGAAGGTTATAAACTTAAAATAAGATTGTCCTGGATTACCCAAGTGGGCTAATTTAATCACTTGAACTGTTAAATGTGGAACATTTTTTTCAGCTAAAGTCAAAGTGATGAATAGGAGAGAGAAGCAGGGCACTGAGGCAGAGGAAGAGACCAGAGAGATGTGACACATGAGAAGAAATCGATCTGCCATTGCTGGCTTTACAGAAGGCAAAAGAATTCAACTAGCCTCTAAAAGCTGAAGACTCCAAACAACAGAAATGGAAATGGGGACCTCAATCCTACAACTGCTAGTTGTTGAATTCTGTGAGAAACCTGAATTCATTTTGAAATGGATTCTTCTCTGAGTCTCCATATAAGACACTAGATGACCAACACCTTAGAGGACTTGGAGCAAAGATACCAGGGGAGCCCACCAGACTTCTGACATACAGAACTGCGAGATATGGATACTGTTTTAAGCTAATTTGTTACAATTTATTACAGATGCAATAGAAAATGAATACACATTTCCTTATGTCCTTTCTTTCCCCTTACATGCAGACTTCGTGAGATAGATTGAACAGCTAAGGTATCAAGGTGCATGGGATTGGGATGGGTTGCTAGCCTGAACAGGAGAAGTAGAAGGTAGTAAAGCTAGGAAATAGCAGGGTCACAAAGGCTTTTTGGTGGAGAACTTTTAAGAAGTTCTGATTCTGTAGCTACTAGAGTACCTTCCATGAACATGTACTTCAGTACACAGCATAATATCTTGCTCAGAATAGTCAATAAAGAGAGTCAAATATATCAGAATTATAAAAGTCAGAATAGTTTCATCTGGTAACTATTTTCAAAAAGTACTCTAGCAGATTTTGCTAGGACATAAGGCTGGATTTGTAGGAGTATATTAAAGTAGCATGCCTGAAAGTTTTGACAATTGTTCTATTAACTACAATCTGCAAATCAAAACTGCTTTCATTAACACATTTTTAAGTAACTAAAATTTACAGATTATAAAAAGGATTGCTAAAACTTAATAAAAATCTTTCCATATGAATGACGTGCAAGAAATTACATTTGAAATCAAATCTCTAAAATTTGATTAAAAAGAAATAGTACTTGTCATTCTCCAGCAATATGAAGTTTTAAAACTTCATCATACAGTAAAAACTCCAATTTTATATAAAACTGTATTAATAAAACTACTTGACCAAATAAAGTCATCCAACCATACAGTACTATATACCTTTTGCTTAGAAATAGGTAGAATATGGTTTTAGAAATATAGTAAACTTTCAAAGCATTTGAATATGTGACTATCATGAGGTTTTTACTTAATGCTATTAAACCGTAAATGTCATTTAACCTGAAAATTAAATAGTACCATAACAGAATTATTCCAAAGAGACAGTAGAGGTTCAAACTACAAAGTCTGTGAAATTGGGCATTGCAATGTGCAACGAAAAGCATAGATTTAAAGACTAAGTGGTTGAAAAACTGACTCTTTAAAAACTCTATGGCCCGGCTGGTGTAGCTCAGTGGATTGAGCGCGGGCTGGGAACCAGAGGGTCCCAGTTCGATTCCCAGTTGGGGCACATGCCTGGGTTGCGGGCCAGGTCCCCAGTGAGGGCCATGTGAGAGGCAACCATACATTGCTCTTTCCCTCTCCCTTCTCCTCTCTCTGAAAATAAATAAATAAAATCTTTAAAAAAAAGGTAATGTTTTTTTAAAAAAAAGCTTAAAAAAAACTCTATGAAAATTGCCTTATTTTACTTAAACTTGCATCTAGTTACATAATCAGACAATAAATATATAGATGTGCCAGAAATACATCAGACAGTGTTATTATGCTGGGAATTAAAACAGATGAACACACTGGCACTGATTAGACGGCCCAGAAAGACCTCTCTGAAAATGCAATGTTTTCAATGTACATCTGGATGTACAGTGGAGCCACCCATGAAAAAAAGAAGATGAAGAACAGAGCAAACAGCGCAAAGGTCCGAAGGCTGTTGTACCCACAAATGCACACGGGGCAAGCAAGAAGTTACAGGAGGAGGTCGGAGAAGTGAGTAGAGGCCAGACTTATGGGGCTTTTTAAACTTATATAAGAAATATGATTTTATTCTAAGTGTTTTGAGATGATTTTGGGGAATTCATGCAGGAAACAGGATGATTTGGTTAAGATTTTAAAGACTGCATGGCTTTCTAGAGAGTACAGATGGTGGAGGAAGGAAGAAACAAAGTAGGGAGACAAATTAGGGAGGTAGCTGTTGATTCAACAAACATTTATGGTGCCTCTGCGTTCTTTACAGAAGCTGTGTAAGGCATTGCGGCATGACAGTAAACAAAACAAAGTCTGTTCCCTCGTGTGGCTTATGTTCTAGTTGGGGGACAATTAATAAACAAATTAGTGACAATGTGTCAGACATTGATACCTGTCACAGAGAAAATAAATAGGGTAAAGGAAGATATAGAGAGATGAGGAAAGAGTATGTTATTTTTATATAGCGTATTCAGGGAAACCTTCACTAAAAAAATGGTATTTGAGCACCAAAGTGAGGGAAATAACAGCATAGAATTCTCTTGGAAGAAGGAATAGTAAATGTAAGGTCTTGAGATTGCAGAAATATTACTGAAGAACTAGAAGAATAGGAAAAAGGCCATGGTGGTTAGAATAAGGTTTAGCAAAAGTGAGAGCAGCAGGAGATGAGATCTGAGGAGAAACAAAACACCAGGAGAGGGAAGACCCTGTAACACTGTCAGGACTCAGAAAGACGAGACCCCATCAGAAGAGTCTGAGCAGAGTGATGTGATCTGACGTAGTGCAAAAGGCACGCTGGCCACTGTGTGGAGAATAGGAAGCGGGGAGGAAGAGAGGCCTGAACGGCAGTAATCTTGTTCATATGACAGTGGCTTGAAGCAAGGGTTGGATGGTAGTGAAGGTGTGAGAAGTAATGAGATTCTGAACTTATTCTGAAGATAGAGCCAAAGCTATGGCGTAACTGAAGTGAGAGATGATGGTCGTTTGCATTAGGGTTACAATAAGGACAAAAAGTAAATGAATTCAGAATAAATTTTAGAGTTGGAATTAAAAGGACTTGCTGGTAGATTGTATATCCAAAGTAAAGAGGCTCCGGATCAGGTGATTCAGCTGGTCAGAGCATCTTCCTGACACAGCAATGTTGTGGGTTCAATCCCTGGTCAGAGCACATACAAGAAAGAACCAAAGAATGCATAAAATGTGGAACAACAAATTAATGTTTCTCTCACTCTCTCTCCTTCTTCTTCTCTCTCTCTAAAATTAATAAACAATTTTAAAAAAATTAAAGTAAGGAAAGAGAGTAGGATTACTTTTAGGCTTTTGGTTTGAGCACCTGTGTGGATGCTAGCAAAAATTCACAGGTGCTGTACTGGTCATGTTAAATTTGTGATGGGACATTCATATGAAAACATCAAATGAGCATTCAGATATCTGAGTCTGTAGAATTCTAGGGAGATGCCTGAGCTAGAAGTAACAGTTAAAAGAGTC
>PVJI01010168.1:0-61723 GCA_004026765.1 Micronycteris hirsuta
GATCTTTGTTACATAGGTCAAGCTTGTTTACTGTATTATTCACATTTTTGAATCGTTAATAAATGTCATCTGCTTTATTCAACAGTAATTCAAAAAAAGTCTGGTCCTATCCAATTTGTTCCCCTCTAAAAAAATGGGAATTTTCACTTTCAGCCCAAGATGCCTTGTCCTCAGCTACTCCATGGACAGTGAATGACTCCACTATAGATTCATTTCACAAAGTTCGGAATGTGAGGTCACCCTGATGCCTCTTTCTTTAAAACAGGACAATTAGGATCATTGCTCAATACAGAATATTCTACCTTCTAAGAGCTCCAGAGTGATTTGGTTTTTATATGACTTTAATATTATCAACTGAGGATTGAATTCTAATTAAAACCTTTGAATACGCTTCTTATGCTCACTTTGCCTCATTCATGCCATTCTATTTTTATCTGAAAACACTTGAAATATGACACTCTTCCTTCACCCCATGCACATATTTCAAATGACTAACTCTATTTTTAGGACTTAAGGTAAATGGTAAAAAACTGGTCATAGATTTCCTGTAGTATCCCTCCCAAGCCACTTCCTGAAGAGTTGCTGTTTTTATTTTCACTTGCTTGACCAATCATCACTCAAGATATCCCATTTCATTAAAATCATCTTATACTTCCATGTCCACCTAATTCCAAGGACGTTTTGACTAACTGGTTTGAAGTTACATACTAGTACGAACTTTTCATTGCCTTCAAATTATTAGTGCCTTTATTTAAGAAAAAAAAATTCATGGACTAAACTTTTCCACTGCAGCATTTAATGAAATGAAAATAATGAAACTATTTTGTAAAACATTTTATTCTGCACCTGCCATTCCTACCACATGATAAATCTTATGAGGCAGAGACTCATTACCTGGTTCACACTGTTTTGTGACCACTCACTGTGGTTCTTAAACTTGTGCAAGGAAAGAGTGAGCCAGCAATTGCACTGAAACCAAAATATAGAGCTATCTGGCTAGCTTAGGGAATTATGCATTCCTTCTGTGGATGGAAAAAAAGGGGTTCTATGGAAAGTAACCTTACAGGGTGATTGAAACATAAATTCCTAACTGGGCAGGTCATGGTGGGTAGTCAAGCTCCAGACATATAACTTTTGTAAACGGCTTATTTTTGCCGTAAGCTAGCCCTCTTCACTCTTTCTGTGCATCTATGTTGAACACACCTTTAAAATGAGGCATACCTTCAATGTGCCCTCAAGAGAGCACATTGTTAACTATTTTGTAATCAATTCCCCCGTTGCTTTCTCCCACCTTCCTATAATCTTCCTTATGTTCCCTCCTTAGTTTCAAATGCATAAAAGAAGTTGCAAAACTATTAATGGGGAAGCATTTGAAATCTTGCTGCCCAGCATATGTCTGTCATCAGTTTGGCTCAAATAAAATTGTATTAAAGAATTTCTACAGATTTGAACATTTCTTACATTGATACTCTCGTAGTGGGCAGTGCTCAACTGGACATACTTAGATCATGGCCCATGAGAACCAAGGAACTGACTTTAGGAAAACATGTGGTTATCAGTGCAGATGTGTTCACCACTTGCCAACGAGGAGTATGAAAAAGGTGCTCACTCGGACAAGTGTGCTGTGGGTGATTCTAGATCTGAGGCAGATATTGGTTCTGTGAAAGTGCTGATCTGCCTGCACAGGATAAAAACCATGGAGCTTCTGGCTCATATTATCGGTCCCAAACACAGAACATCATACAATGACAACAATGGTGAATATAGTTGTAGTGTAATTCTTCATTAATTACCCAGAAGAATATCCCAAATCTTATTCCTCTTTAATATTTGTGCCACTCCATTAGCCAGTCACATGCATAGGAAAAATGGTATTTACAAGAATAGAACTCTGGTGTGCCTAAGTGAGGAGCATGTAGCTTCAGACCTGCCCACCTGGAGCACCTGAGGCTAATGGTGATGGTCTGTACTCTACTCAGGAGGTGGTGGTGCCAGTGTACATGCCCCTCCAACTCTGTGAATATAGAAAAGAAGTTCTCATTCAGTATCCCTGAGGAAATGTTTCAACCTCAAGATTGCCATTGTTTGGGGAGCTCTTTTAGAGAAGAGAGACAATGAGTTTGCTAAAGTCAGATGCTTGAGAATCAAATCTGTGGACCTTAATATGCATCCAGTGAATTAAAAGGAAGCTGTTATAGTAAAGAAGAAAAAAATCCCCAGAAATCCAAATATGGTCTGAAATAAGATCATTTTTATCACCAAATAACTAATGGCCATTTGTCATTTTCCAGGTCCGGAATTGGAAGAATCCTTCATAGCAATGTGAATCTTGGGCTATACTTATCCTGTTAATTGATATCTAATATTCTTTATAAATCTATGAGTTAAGCACTGACATTTACTGTCATTATAAAGACGAATAAAATTTAGGCACACAAATCTTGAAAGGCATAAATTCACATTCTGATTAGGAGCATAGTGGGGATTTGAACCTGGCTAAGCTAGTAACAAAGGTTTAACTATTATGTTGTACCAACACCTCTAGGTAATCATGTGCTTCAAATAATCTACATCAATATTTAGATTTATTTTTACACCTTGTCCTTTTATTTTAGATTGGAGGCATTTTTACTACAATTTTTGTGTGGTAATTTTCTATTTATGTGAAATGATTTATTCTATGTGCCAATATTAATTATGAATAACTTCAGAGATGCTAATTTTATATACAATATGTGCTCACACACAAGAATGTGTGGGAAACACCTAGCCATTGTTAATATAACAAGAAAAGTTTTTGCAACATCGATGTAATCTGGCAACCAAGGAGAGTGGATTGAAAAGTGCACCCATGAACAATGACAACTTTACTGTACTAGCCAGTGGGATGGTAGACTCCATTGAGTGATCATGTATACTGTTTGGCCATCACATTCGAAATGACTGAATGAGTAGAGCAACAAATCTGCATCAAATTTTGCATTAAGCTTCAATATTCCTCCACGGAAACTATTTGGGTGATTCAGAAGTCCACGGCTATGGGCAACTGGTAATTGAAAGCTTCAGCACTACAATGCATCTGCTCATGCATCATATCTCATGCAGAGTTTTTTGGTGAAACATCAAATCACCCAGGTTACTCAATCCAGAGTAATCTATAGCCCATATTTGGCACCCTCTGACTTCTAGCTTTTCCCAAAACTAAAATCAACTTTGAAAAGGAAGAGATTCCAGACCATAGATGAGATTCGGGAAAATATGACAGGGCAGCTGATAGTGATTGGGAGAACTGTGTGAGGTACCAAGGTGCCTACTTTGAAGGGGACTGAGGTGTCATTGCCCTATGTACAATATGTCTTGAATCTTGTGTCTACTTCAATAAATGTCTCTATTTTTCATATTACATGGCTGGATACCTTCTGAAAATATATATTATATATATTTACATATGTATGTATATATATTTTTCATCCTTGAAGTCTAGTATTCCAAGAATCTCATGTGCAGTGTACTAGGTACCTTGAGTGAGGGACTAAAATTACTAATTATAAAATATTTAATGTTTCTAAGTTACATATTTATTTCCTCAGAGATCTAACCAAATATAAACAAATTAAAATTGTTCTTTAGTCTTTAACATATATATTCAGGTTCTACTACCAAGTAAGGAAAAAGAGAATTACTATTGAGGAATTTCTCATTCAATGCCATCCTATTAATAAGAGGCAGTGCTATGGGAAAAGATGGCAGTTGTGAAATATTTTAATATCATATCTGTTGGGAACTGCCCTGCCTGGTTTCAGAAGCTGTAATCCCCTGTGGCTAAGGCTGAGTAAAAAGACCTTGGGACCCTAAGCCACTAAGGAGACAAAGTTTATCTTCCTTGTAGGGGTGCTGACTCTGCCGCCTTTACTTCACCCTGCTTAGCCCCCAGTGCATGATTGGTTAGCCAATGACGGGTAAGATTCCTCAAGAGAGAGGAATGACCTAAGACAGGCACGGTCACAAGGGGGCCCTCAGGGAAGGACTTGAGGGCCTATAGAAAAAGGGGGTGATGGACCCTCGCCCCTTAGCTTTGACATAGCCTGAGTCATCATTCTGTCAGCAAGAAGTCTCCTAATCTCTTGGCTGCCTTACTTCCCCCACCTGACTTAAGCCTGAAACAATGCCAGAGGTGGGTGCAGCCCTGTTCTGGAAAGGATGGGTTCTCTGGGGAAATCAGACCTAAGAAAGAATGCATAAAATCCTGTGAAACCTGCTTTACTAATACCCTCAATTTAAATGATAAGAGTCCAAGCCTGAAATGAGTTTGTTTCCCCAAAATTTTATGGTCCTTTAACTATCTGACCCTGACTCAAAATAAGCCCTCATACTTCTTTGAATGTTATCTATTGTTTGATCATTACTGCCTGACAATGATTGATGAGCTTTATGTATACTCCCTGTATTCCTATGCAAATAAACCCAATAAAAGTCCACTGAGGTACAGGCTCCTGGCCCTTCTACTTTGAGAGATTGGTCACCTTTCCTTCCCAAGCAGATCATGTCTGGGTAGACTTATTCTCATCCATGGTGGCCAAGGGAAGGCCCATGGGCAGAACACCCCTCAGATCCAATTATATTTTCCTAATAGATTAAAATATGACTATCACTCTCATAACTTGACTTTAATAAGTGGTATAACTAAATTAAATTTCCAGAGAAATACCTGTACTTCAACAACACCAACAGCTTTTGAATATATTCAACCAACAGTATGCATTTAAAATCATATTTTTTAATGTTATGTTTCTTGTAAACCACTTAGAATTCTCTCTTCATTTTGTATTTCTAAAAAAATAATTAAGGTCATTTGTTCAGTTTTTCAACTTTTTTATTTTTTCATTTTATTCATTTCATTATGCACATATAAAATATGTATGCCTCAATAGTAAAAATTATATTAAAATACATAGTCTCTTTTCCAAATTTACCTTTTCTTTTTCCTTCTCCCAATAACTAACCACTTATATTGGTTTCAGATTTATTTCCCATTAATACACCAAATGGTAAGCTATGTAATACTCTGCATTTTGCTCTTCCACATATAGTGAAGATCATTTCATCTTAGAATAATAGTCTTTCCCATCTCTTTTAAACTCCACATACAAAGGGCTACAGGCACATCGCATGGAGGCATCTTAGGACAGACATGGCTGCAGATGCCAAAGATGGAGAGACTTGAGGGCTGACATCGTCTCCTGGGGGAGAACTGGTTCACACTGAGTCTCCAGTAATTCAACAATTACAGCTGATGTTTTTCTATGCCAGTACTGTTTCCTACACCAGTACCGTTTCCTAGTCCCCATGCATTAAAGCAAGGCTAGCTGATCGGTTTTGCCTAATAGGATATGAGTAGAATTGATGTCTCACTTTCAGGCAAAACAATCTACTGGCCACTGTATAACTTCTTGCTCTCTTCCTATGCGGTTATGATCCCTGAGTTCCAGTTGTGTGACAGAAACACCTATATCCCTGAATTACATGTAATACTCAGTACTTCAGAAGGGTAAGCAACTGAGAGTAAAGAAATATAGGGAAAATAAGAAATCTTTTATGTCTTAAGCCTCTAGAATATTTTTGTTTTGGGTGCTCAGACACCACAGCAAATTTGTAGGTCATCACACCTGCCAAAGAAAATTGTTTGTTTTTAAGTATGTTTTATCGATTATGCTATTACAGTTGTCCCAATTTTCCCCTTTTCCCCCCTCTGCCCAGTACCCCTTCCTTCCAGCATCCCCGCCTTGGTTCATGTCCATGGGTCATGTATATAAGTCCTTTAGCTTCTTCATTTCCTGTATTATTCTTAACTTTCCCCTCTCTATTTTGTACCTACCGATTATGCTTCTTTTTTTAAAATTTTATTTTTTATTTTAATTATTTTTAAAGTATTTTTATTGATTATGCTATTACAATTTTCCCAATTTTCTCCTTTTATCCCCCCTACACCCTGTACCCCCCAACCCTCCAGCATCCCCCTCCCTTAGTTCATGGCCATGGGTTGTACATATAAGTTTTTTGAATTTTCTGTTTCCTATACCATTTTTCATCTCTTCCCATCTATTTTATGCCTACTGATTATGCTTTTCTTCCCTGTACCTTTCCCCTGCATTCTTCCTTTCCCCTTCCCCAGTGAAATCTCTCCATGTGATGTCCATTTCTCTTATTCTGTTCCTTTTGTTGTTGTTTGCCTAGTTTTTCGTTTTCGTTGTTTTTCTTTTCTTTTAGGTACATTTGTTGATAGTTGTGAGTTTGTTGTCATTTCACTTTTCATATTTTTTCTCTTCTTTTTCTTAGATAAGTCCACTTAACATTTCATGTAACAATGGCTTGGTGATGAACTCCTTTAACTTGACCTTATCCAGGAAACACTTTATCTGCCCTTCCATTCTAAATGATAGCTTTGCTGAATAGAGTAATCTTGGATGTAGATCCTTGCTTTTCATGACTTCAAATACTTCTTTCCAGTCCCTTCTTACCTGCAAGGTTCTTTTGAGAAATCAGCTGATAACCTAATGGGCATTCCTTTGTAAGTAATTCTCTCCTTTCCTCTTGCTTCTTTTAGGATTCTCTCTTTATCCTTAATTTTGGGTAACTTAATGATGATATGCCTTGGTGTGTTCCTCTTTGGGATCAACTTCTTTGGGACTCTCTGGGCTTCCTGAACTTCCTAGAAGTCTATTTCCTTCATCAGATTGGGGAAGTTTTCCTTCATTATTTGTTCAAATAAGTTTTGGTTTTCTTGCTGTTGTTCTCCTTCTGGCACCCCTATAATTTGGATATTGGAACATTTCAGGTTGTCCCAGGGGTTTGTAAGATTCTCTTCACATTTTTGAATTCTTGTTCTTCATTCTGTTCCAGTTGGATGTTTATTTCTTTCTTTTGTTCCAAACCATTGCTTTGAATCCTGGTTTCCTTCCTGTCACTGTTGGTTCCTCGACTATTTTGCTTTCATTTTGGTTATCTTTCATTTTTCGACCAAACTCAATAAAATCTGTGAGCATTTTGATTAGTAGGGACAGCGGTGGCCAAGGCTGCAGAGGCTGCAGGGGCACAGTGGGGGAGGCTGGGGCGGCTACTATGGGAGAATTTCCTAAACAGCCACTGAGAGCTGTTTTTTTTTGTTTTTTGTTTTTTTTCCTTTAAATTCCTCCAACCTGCTGCTGCAAATAAATGCCTGGCCTCTCACACAGTCCAACTTTCCAGCCAGACTGCAGTCTATCCAGGTCGAGGTCCATCACAGCCCAACTTTTCTCGCTTCTCCAGGCATCACCTAGCTCCCCACTTTGATAATGACCCAGCTGGCGTCCACAGTCTCAGCAGGTGCACACCACCGCTGTGCATCTGCCACTTCATCTTTATTTCCCCCAGCGACTTCAAGCATCTGGGTCCATCCTGGTGCTGCTCAAATCTCCCTGTTTGTCAGGGGAGGAAGTCGTTGACCTGGCTCTCTTCCAAAAATCCTGCGGCAGCCCCAGCAGGTGCCAGACCTAGGGCTGCAGTGGTCCTGGTTCCCATGCTGGTCCAAGAGACCTTATTGTCCCGAAGCACTCTCCTTACCATCTGATTTTTCAATGTCCTCTACAACTTTGGCCTCCAACCTTCATATATGCTGGGTTACCATGGGTTGTTCATTCTGTTCCTCAGAAGATTGGCTAGATGTTCCTCCTGTGCGCAGGGGGAATTGGACTCCACTCCCACCTATCTCACTGCCATCTTCTTTCCCCGATTATGCTTCTTAATCCCTGTACCTTTTTCTCCAATCTCCCCCATTCCTCTCCTCACTGATAACCCTCCATGTGACCTCATTTCTGTGATTCTGTTCCTGTCCTAGTTGTTTGTTTATTTTGTTTTGTTTTTTCTAGATTCAGTTGTTGATAGTTGTTTACTGTCATTTTACTGTTCATAGTTTTGATCTTCTTTTCCTTAAATAAGTCCCTTTAACATTTCATATAACAAGGGCTTGGTGATGATGAACTCTTTTAGCTTTACCTTGTCTTAGAAGTGTTTATCTGCCCTTCCATTCTAAATGACAGCTTTGTCTGATAGTGTGTTTGCAGTTGCAGGTCCCTGCTTTTCATCACTTTGAATATTTCTTGCCAGTCCCTTCTTGCCTGAAAAGTTTCTTTGGAGAAATCAGCTGATGGTCTTATAGGAGCTCCTTTGTAGGTAACTCTCTTCTCTTGCTGATTTTAAGATTCTCTTTTTATCTTTAACCTTTGCCATTTTAATTATGATGTCTTGGTTTGGCCCTCTTTGAGTCCAACTTGTTTGGGGTTCTCTGTGCTTCTTTGACTTGTACATCTATTTCCTTTGCCAAATTATAGAAGTTTTCTTTCATTATTTTTTCAAATAAATTTTCAATTTCTTGCTCTTCCTCTTCTGACATCCTTATGATTCAGATGTTGGCATATTTGGCAATATCCCAGGATTTTCTTATTCTCTCTTCATTTTTTTGAATTCTTGTTTCTTCATTCTGTACTGGGTGACTGTTTATTTCTTCCTCATGTTCCAAATCATTGATTTGAAACCTGGCTTCCTTTCTTTCTTTTCTTTTTTTTTTTTAATTTTATTTATTTATTTTTAGAGAGAAGAGAAGGAAGAGAGAAAGAGAGGGAGGGAAACACCAGTATGTGGTTGCCCTTCATACTCCCCCTACTGGGGACCTGGCCCACAACCCAGGCATGTGCTCTGATTGGGAATTGAACTGGCGACCTTTTGCTTCACAGTCCAGTGCTCAATCCATGGAGCCACACCAGCCAAGGCTAAACCCCGGTTTCCTTTCCTTTACTCTTGGTTCCCTGTAGAGTTTTCTTCATTTCGCTTAGTATAGCCTTCATTTCTTTCCTTATGCATTTGCCATACCCAGTTAGTTCTCTGAACATCCTTATCACCAGTGTTTTGAACTCTGCATCTGATAGGTTGGCTATCTCTATTTTGCTTAGTTCTTTTTCTGGAATTTTGATCTGTTCTTTCATTTGGCCCATATTTCTTTGTTCTCAATTTTACAGCCTCCCTGTGTTTGTTTCTGTGTATCAGGTAGAGCTGCTTTGACTCCCTGTCTTGGCCATCCTATTACATTATAATGGGCAGAGTCTTAGGTATTTGCCAGAGTGGGGCAACCGGCTTTGCTGCTTTGCTTTGTTGCAGTACAGGTCAGAGAAGGAACAATGCCAGTCATTCGGTTTGCATCCCATTTCCAATCACTTCCCCCACTTCCCTGTATGTGGCTGGCACATTTCTAGCTGCTTCCCTGGTGCTGAATCCCAGAATGGATGGGTTTTCACATGTTATAGGACCCTGCAGGTCCTTTAAATACTCTCCTGAGAGACCAGCAGTTTCTTCTGCTGCCCCAATCCCCACTGTCTTTTTACAGCCAGAAGTTATGAGGTTTTATTTCCTGACACTCACCCTGGGCTGCGCCGTCTGCCCTGGGACTGGGATCACTGGCTCCCCAGGTGTCCCCCCTGGTTTTTATATGCCACATGCGAATGTGGGACTGCCTGTTCTGCTGGCCACTGCCTTGCCATCACTGCCTTGCTTCTGCTGTAACACATCCTCTCTAACCTGGCTCCCTGGCTCCTCCCCTCCCACCCAAGTGGATGAATATTTCTTTTTATAAATCCTTGGTTGTTGGATTTCCATACAGTTTGGTTTTCTGGCAGTTCTGGTTGTTATTACTTTTGAAGTTAGTTGTGATCCTTCTTATGGTTGTGCAAGGAGGTGAAGCATGCCTACCTTCACCTCTATCTTGTCCAGAAGTCTGCCAAAGAAAATTCTTAAAGCAAAGACATGTTATTTCATTCAGTGCACCCACTGAACATTCTTCAAATATGACCTCGTAGTTGGCCATAGAAAAATTTCAGAGAGTTACAAAACTGATTTATCAAATAGGCCATATATTCTTACCACAATGGAATCAAAATTTTTAAAAAATCAGATACTAAATATAAAGTTTAAATATAAAAAGATAGTTTATGTTGTGTTTATTGCCAAATTGGAGTAGCTGTAGTTATTTTTAATGTGTTTTTTTTCCTTTTAAACTTTATGCTAGACTTTAGTGATTAATACCCTGTTCCAAAACAACATTGTAATTTTCTGAGTCTGTGTGTCTATTTATCATATTACTCAAACTTTTATTTACTTTAGTTTCACATAGAAGAGCTCTTTTTAATAAGTGAATAAATGGATAGAGAAGATATGGTATGCACACATACACACACAGGATGGAATACTATTCAGCCATAAAAAGGTAAAATCCTGACATGTGTGACAGCATGCTAAATTAAGTAAGTCAGAGGGAAAAAACACTAATACTATATGATTTCTCTCGCATGTGGAATACAGAATAAAAACAAAAACAAAATAACAATGACAACAAACTCACAGAGGCAGACAGCAGATCGGTGGTTACCAGAGAGGGAGTGGAGGGAAAGTGAAATGGTTGAAGGGAGTCCATTGTGTGAAGACAGATGGAAGCTAGACTTTTGGTTGTGAGCGTGATGCAGTATTCATAGATGTCAAATTATAATATCTTCACCTGAAACTTATATAATGTTATTATAAATTATTGTTACAACAATAAAAAGGTAGTTGAGTCATGTTGAAATTTATTAAAGCAAAAACTATATAACTGTGTAACATAAAAAGTAAAGTGAAACCAAAGTGCATTAGCAGTTATTGAGTTATTATTACAAACACAAATGGAAGCAATAAAACTGTGAGATATGGTCAAAGCAATGAGTTTTAACCAATTAATAAAGAACAGGACAGTTTGAAAATGATGAATTCATTGCTCAACTTTGCAAGCTAATAGACAGGAAAAACAAACCCAAATGAAATAAAAGTTTCAAATCATTATAAATAAAGCAAACATTAATACACATTAAAGACATAATACACTTTAGGAATAAAATGAAAAAAATTTTAAACTCAAAATATTTCTTAAAAAGCAAAACTTTGACAGAAAGTAAAGGAATCAGAAAACATATGTATACTTTTGGGTTATTGTTCATCATAGAAGGACCATGGAGGTCGTCAGTCTGTCTTAACAAAAAATGAAAAGCTGAACAAACTGAAAATCAATAGTTCTCTTCAGATCCATCAGAGAATGAAGGTCACAGGGAGAACTGATAGCCCCAAAACTGGAGAGACAGATGGATTCAGAGAATAAAAACTTAGAACAGAAATCTGAAAGCATAAACCTCCAGAGAAAGCAGTATTGGCATAGAAAACCTCAGTTGTAACTGTTGAATTACTGGGGACTCAGGGTGAGCCGGGTCTCCCCCAGGAGATGATGTCAGCCCTCCAGTGTCTCTATCCTTGGTACCTGCAGCCAAGTCTGCCCTCAGATTCCTCTATGCAATGTGCCTATAGCACTTTTTGTCTGGTGCTCACTGTGTACAGCCTATGTCTTCCTTCCTATGTCTCCATGCCCTGAGCCTGAAACCCATGTTTGCCTCAGGTGCCATCCACAATACCACAGTTTGGTTATCTGTTCACCTGTTGAAAGACATCTTTGTTCCTTCCAACTTTCCAAGTTATGGTCATTGTGAATAAAGTTGCTGCACATATTTTCTTGCTAGTTTTCATATGGATATAAGTTTTCTCACCAGTTTGGTAAACACATATGTATTGTCAGTTTTACTGATTGTAGCAGCCTTTCTAATTGGAGTATGTTACTGTTTAATTATTGTTTGTAGTTTGCTTTTCCTTAACAGCATCTTTGCCTGTGCTCATTTCCTGTCTGTGTATCTTTTCTGAGATGTCTGTGTAGATCTTCGCCTACTTTTTAATCCAGGCAGGTTGTTTTCTCATTACTGAGTTTTATGAGTTCTTTGAATATTTTGGACACAAGTTCTCTTTCAGAGATGTGTTTTACACATATTTTCTTTGAAGTGTCTTTCACAGAGTTGAAAATTATAATTTAGTAAAATCTACATTATCAGTGTCTTTTTGTCATGAATTGTGCTTTGGTGTTGTCTATAAAATCTACTTACTAAACCAAAATTCAGAAATTTTTCTTCTATGCTTTCTTCTGGAATCATAATTCTGGAAACATATTTTTATAGTTTTGCAATTTACACTGACTACAAATAACTTTAGGTGAATTTATATGTAAGGTGTAAATTTGTGTTTTTGTTCATTTTTCCCCATATTGTCATTCTTTTATATCATCACCATTTTTTGAAAATACTATCTTTTTCATCTAGTTATTTTGCTCATTTCACCAAATCAGTCGATTATTTTTCCATAGGTTTATTTGCAGACTCTCCTCTTCTATTCTATTCTATTTTATCCTATCCTATTCTATTCTATGCTATGCTATGCTATGCTATGCTATGCTATGCTATGCTATGCTATGCTATCCTATTCTGTTCACCTGTGTTCTTCTTTCTCCAATACCAGGCTCTCCTGATTACTGTCACTTTATTAAAAAAACAAAATAAAACAAAAACTTGGAAGCATAACTCCTTCAAATTAGTTCTTAAGTATTGTCTATACTAGTCAAGATTTAAAAACAGTTTGTCAATGTCTGCAAAGATGTTTGCTGGAATTTTTATTAAGATTATGTTAAATCTATTAGAAAGAATTGTTATCTTAACTTTTGGTCTTTTGGCAGTGTTTAACAGTTTTCTACTCTCAGATTTGTACACACTTTGTTGAGTTTATACCTAAAGAAGATTTTTCCCTTTTTTCCTTCTTTCTTTCATTTTTTCTTGTTTCTTTCTTTATTCCTTCCTCCCTCCCATCTTTCTTTGTTGTTGTTGTTGTTGTACTGTATATAGTATTGTTTTTCTTTCAAATTCCTGTTGTTCATTACTAATTTATAGGAAAACAATTGTCTTTTGCATATTGATCTTGTTTTTTGCTTCTGGTTATCTCCATCAATTCCCATCAAGACACGTTAAGCTGAGCTCCACTCCCTTTGAATTTGGGGAATTATGGCTTTGAACAATCTCAGCACTGAATTTCGATGATTCAGCGGAAGGCCTGAAGAGGGCGCCCTGAAACCACTAAATAGTGAGCTCTAAGCGTTCTGGGCTGCCTTCAATGGCCTGAAGGTGGCGCTAGAACTCCTTTCTGACCCGCGAGGAGCAAGAGCGTCTGCCTATTTCCTCGAGTTCGGGGAGGAGCCAAGCTTGGCTTCCTTAGGACCCACGTGGCGCCAACAGGACCTTCGGGACCACCTGTCTGCAAGCGGGGAAATGCTACCTGTTCGTGCCTCTTTGCTGCGGAGGAGGGTGGAGCGGCTTCCCCCCGACGTTTTTCAGAAACAGCCAACACAAGTTCTCATTTTCTGGACCCTTGTGTTTGCTTTGCTTTCTCAATTTGGGCAAGATTTATTTTACCCCCCCCCCCCCAAAAAAATCCCTTCATTCAGAGTTTTGACAGATTGTTTTAAAAACAATTTATTTTTAAATAATTTCAAACTTACAGAATAATTGCAATGGCAGTAGAAAGTACTGTCTAGTTCACTCAGCTGTCCCAGGGTAGTTACTTTGCTGCACTCGCCTCTTCACAAAAAAGATTCAATTATTTGACACCTTTCCCCAAATTACACTCAGCATCAAAGGTGCCATTTTTCTAGAGGGACTCCTTTCCCTAAAACCAAGATACTCTCCCAAGTAATCACCACATAACCCTCAAATTAGGAAATCAGCATAGTGCAACACTCTAATTCCATCTATGGACCCATTTAAAAATGCCCTTCTTTCATTCCTGTCCCATTTTCCTTTTCTAGAACTGTTCTGAGACTTTTCCTCATTTTACATCCTCCACAGATTTCAAGAGCACAGATGACACTGAACCAGATATGCCAATGTCTCCTCTCCACACTCAGCCCTGTGGAAACCCCCATGCTGATGCTGCACTCTCTTCAGGGCAGCCGATCAGGGGACAAAAGGTCCACCCACCCTGTCAACTTAATAAATGGATGAAAACTCTACCTGTTTTCTTCACGCACACAAAACTATGTTTTCCCTTTGAGATTATGTCAATATTCCATTTAACTTTCACCTACAAGCCTGTGTGTCCACTGATGACTCTTACCAGCATCAGCCACTTCTATGATGTTGGTTTTTGCTTCCATCTTTGCTCCAGTGTTTGCATGTGGCTTCCTGACATAAGAAAGAGCTTGCTATGTTCCTCATGTATTTATTATATCACTACAGATTCACGGACCCTTATTTTATTCAACGCATTGTAATCCCTCTTCATTATTTATCTTGATGATCAAGTTGTCCCAGAGTTGACCATTGGGATCCCCTTCACGATGACTACATCAGGTCCTGTGTAAGTCGTCCGTGCTTGGTGTAAATGGTGTCTGCGGAGGGAAGATTCCATTACTCCTGCCTCATTTTCCCAAACTGCACACCCCTCAGAGGTGACTTTATATTCATCAAGCCATGATAGCAGCCATCACTGAATACTTAAAATTCACCAGTACCTGTCTAATTTTTCTATGGGTGTATTCCCTACTATTTATTTTTATTTATTCTGCACCTAAGGTCTCTTTTAAAAACAAATACCTGCCCTGGCTGGTGTAGCGCAGTGGACTGAGCACAAGCTGGGAACCAAGTGGTCCTGGTTCAATTCCCAGTCAGGGCACATGCCTGGGTTGCGGGCCAGGTCCCCAGTGAGGGCCATGTGAGAGGCAACCATACATTGCTGTTTCTCTCCCTTTCTTTCTCCCTCCCTTCCCTTCTCTCTAAAAATAAATAAAAATAAAATCTTTAAAAATAAATAAAATAAAATAAATTTATAAAAACAAATACCTTATCATGTGTCTTTTCTGCTTTAACTTTGTGGTTGATTCCCCACTGGCTTTAGAATAAGGACCATAGGGCTGACCATGGCTTTCAAACCCTGAATGCTCTGACATCTCAAGTCCAATCCACCCCAATTACCTGCAGTTGAGTCTGCTCTTGCTTACAGTGGCACATTTCTCTCTTGCCTTGGGTATTTCATGCATGTTTCCTTAATCTATTAAACTAATTTCCACTCCTACCAAAATTTCCAAGACTTTGGCCAGCTATATCCTTAAGGCAATGGTATCAAATTCATTTTCACCAGGGACCACATCAGCCTCGTGGTTGCCTTCAGAGGGCCAAATGTAATTTTAGGACTGTATAAATGTAACTACTCCTTAACTGGAGACAAGGAGCTCTACTTTTGGCCCTTTGAAGGCAACCACGAGGCTGGTGTGGCCCCCGGTGAAAATGAGTTTAACACCCCTGCCTTAAGGTCTCAGCTAAAATATCTGTTCTTTCTAAGACTTTCTTACCATCTTCACAAAGGAAGGCCTTCAGAAACATGTACTGAAACCACCTTTCTCTGTATTAATTAAGTCTTCTAAACTAAACTCTAAATTATAATTTATAATGTCTGACTGTTTTATTTCCCAGTAAAACACCACCCTCTGGCTCAGACCTGGCTCTGAGTAGACCTTCAATGAATATTGTTTTATGGCAAAAAGTGATCAGTACTTTGCTGTGGCTGGTGTAGCTCAGTGTATTGAGTGTGGGCTGGGAACCAGAGGGTCCCGGTTCAATTCCCAGTCAGGGCACATGCCTGGGTTGCAGGCCAGGTCCCCAGTGAGGGCCATGTGAGAGGCAACCACACATTGATGTTTCCCTCCCTCTCTGTCTCCCTCCCTCCCCCTCTCTCTAAAAATAAATAAATAAATTCTTTAAAAAAAAGTGATAATTACTTTTATCGTGCATGTTGCAGTAAAACTAGACTGAGAAGACAAAAGGTGACAAAATATAAGACCTACAGAAGAATAACATAATATTGTGTAGGATTACCTAAAACACGAGCTCTTTAACAATAGAAACTACAACTTTCTTTGTGTCAGTACAGTGTATTTTTAAGATTGTCTTTTATAAGCCATGGTGGAAAAGATGCTGTCTTGGAAATAAAATCTTGTACCAAAATGAAAACACATTTTTAAAATTTTCTTCAGAAATAATTTATTCTTATATATCACTAAGCTATGTTGAGACATTTAACTCTAAGTTTTATTTTGTTTAAATAATCAGCTAAATATGTCCTGCATATAGGCAAATCCATGAGAAAGCCTGGCTCATTTATTCTGAGAGCTTTTAATATTTTAAATCTGTGCAGTGTTTTAATCCTTAGAACTTCAGCCAGAGCTGACACGGAGCGAACCACGCCGGGCGGTTCTCCTCTTCCTTGGTAGTAAAATGTGGGTACTCCGTAACCCTCAAAGTGGCTAATTCCTTGAATATTTTATATAATCATAAATACTGCTCATTATATAGAGCCGAACTGAAGCCCCCAACCTGAGATAATGTTGGTAGATTAAACCCACTTAAAAATAAAGACTGAACTTTTGCTGTAAATTCTCTCCACTATTTTCTAGAAGACAAAATCCGCAAGTCATGATTACCTCTTGGAGGCTTTCAACATTGACAGAATAAAAAAAAAATCACTTTATTTTCCTTAATTATATCTAAATAATTTATATTAGAAGCAAACACTTTTTTATTTTTTCAGTGAGATATTTGCATAACATAAAATTAACTGTGGCAAAGTGCCCAAGTCACTGAGATTTAGTACATTTCCAAGGCCATAACCACCACCTCTATTTATTGTGATTCCAAAATGTTCCAACACCAAAAAGAAATCCGCATGCCCACTAATTACTTCACATTCCATCCTCCTTCAAAACCCTGGGAACCACTAATCTACTGTCCGCTTCAACCGGTGTTCCAGTTCTGATTATCTTACATAAAGGGAATCATACAACATAGCCATGGATAGCTTTATGTCATTTTGCTTTGTAATGCTTTACAGATGTTGCATTTTCTACAAATTGAAGGCAAGACCTTCCACAAGCAAAAAGATCACAACTTGCTTTATTCTGATACTTGCTTCATTGAGTATGAAACCAAACACACAATATCTCTCGGGTTTCCCTGTATGTGACTTTCTGTGTCTGGCTCCTTTCCCTTAGCAGAATATATTTTTAGGTTTATCCACAATGTATCAGCACTTCACTTTTTTATTACTGAGTAATATGCCATTGTGTGTGTGTGTGTGTGTGTGTGTGTATCACATTTCACGTATCCATTTATCTGTTGATGGATGCTTAAATTATCTCTACCTTTTGGCTATTATGAACAATGGAGGTAATCAACACATGTGTACATGTACATGTACTTCTTTGAGTGCCTGTTTTCAAATATTTTGAATATATACCTAAGAGTGAAATTGCTGGGTCTTACAGTAATTTTATGTTTAACTTCTTGAGAAACTTCCAAGCTGTTTTCTATAGTAGCTGAATCATTTTACATTCCTACCAGTAATGTACAGTGGTTCCAATTTCCTGACATCTTCATGAACACTTGTTCTTTTTTCACTTTTTTTTAAGTTATAGCCATCCTAATAAGTGTGAAGTATTATTTCAGTGTGTTTTTTGATTTTCATTTCCATAATAATGAATGGTATTGAGCTCTCTTTTCATTTGCTTCTTGGCCATCTGTAGGCTATAGCTAGGAGATCCTTTGGAGAAATATCTATTCAAGGTTTTTGCTCATTTTTTAATCTGACTATTAGTTTTAGTGTTGTTGTTGAGTTATGGGAGTTATTTACATCTTCTTGATATTAACTCATCAGATACATGATTTTCAAACTTTTTTTTACCATTCCATAGGTTGCCTTTCACAATGTTGATAGTGTCCTTTGATGCAAAGAATTTTTAAGTTTTGATATAGTCCAATTTATCTATTTTTTACTATTATTGTCTGGCTTTGCCCATTTTGAATCGGACTGTTTGTCTTTGTGTTGTTGAATTGTAAGAGTTCTTTATGTTTTCTAGGTACTAGACTCTTTCGGATGTTGATTTGCAGTTTCACTCTGTAGGTCGTCTTTTGATTTTCTTGATAATGTTCTTTGGTATACAAAAGTGTTTAATTTTGATGAAGCTCACTTTATTTATTTATTTATTTAGGTGGTTTGTACTTTTGCTGTCACATTTAACAACCCATTGCCGCATTTAAGGTCATGAGCATTTACCTCTACATTTTCTTCTAAGAGTTTTATGATTTAGCTCTGATATTTAGGCCATTGACCATTTGTGGTTAATTTTTATATGTGGTATTAGTAGGAATACAAATTAATTCTTTTGCATATAAACATCCAGTTGTTCTGGCACCATTTGTTGCAGAGACTGTACTTTCTCTATTGAATAATTTTGGCACCCTTGTTAAAAATCAAATGGCAGTACATACATGGGTGTATTTCTAAACTCTCAACTCTATTGCATTGGTCTATATGTTTGTCCTTATGCTACTACCGTACTGTTTTGATGACTGTAGCTTTGTAGTGAGGTTTAAAATAAATGTGAGTCTTAAAATTGTTCTTTTTCAGAATTGATTTGGCTAACCCAGGATCTCTTGTAATTTGACATGAATTTAAGGATGGGCATTTACAAATGACTGTTGGAACTTTGATAATTTCATTGAATCTATAGGTTACTTTGGGTAATATTGCCATCTTAATAATATTAACTCATTGAATCATAAGCATGATTTTTTTTCTATTTAGATCTTCCTTAATTTCTTTCAACAATATTTTATATAGTCTTTCACCTCATTAGTTAAATAATCTCTAAGTATTTTATTCCTTTGGATACTATTATAAATAGAATTGGTTCTTTAATTTCCTTTATGGATTATTAGATTATTTATTGCAAATGTATATAAGCAAAATTAACTTATGTGCTGATCTCATACTCTAAATCTTGCTAACTTCATTTGTTCTACTAGACTGTGTGTGTGTATGTATTCTTTAGGATATTCTATATATAAGATTGTGTCATTTGTGAAATAGAAAGAGTTTTACTTTTTCTTCTTCAGTGTGGGTGACTTCCATTATTTTTCTTACTTATTTTGCCAGCTGGGACTTTCAGTATAATATTGAATAGCAGTGGTGAAAGCTGATATTGTTGACTTCTTCCTGATCTTAGGGGGAAATCAGTCTTTCACCAGTATGTCTGTGAGTTTTAAATAATTGTGCTTTATCATATAGAAGATGTTTCTATTTCTCTTTTTTGAGTATTTTTATTATGAAAAAGTGATGGATTTTGCTTTTTACACATTAATTAAAATGACTGTGTTATTTTATACCTCCATCTATTAATGTGGTGTGTAGTACATTGATTTTCATGTCAATGTCATGTCAACCACTATTTACTTCCTGGAATAAATCTCACTTGGTCATATCCTATAAACTTTTTAATATACTCCTGTATTTATTTTTCTATTATTTAGTTGAGGACCTATATTAGGATACTGGGGTGTAAAGGTTCTTTTATTTGTTTGTTTGTTTGTTTGTTTGTTTCTTGTGTTACTGCCATTGGGCTTACGTCTTAGAGTAATATTGACCACGTAGAGTAAAAAAGTGTTTCCTCCATTGGAAAAGTTTGAGAGGTATGGATGTTAATCTCACTTTATCTGTTTGGTAAAATTTACCCCTGAAACCATCTGTTTCTAAACTTTTATTTGTCAGGAGGTTTTTAATTCCTGCTTCATCTTTTTACTTGATGTAGTTCTGTTAAGATTAGTGTTTTTCTTCCTGAATCAATTTTGGTAATTTGCTTGTTTTTATCAATTTGTTCATTTCATCTAGGTTATCTAATACATTTCTCTATAATTGTCCATAGTATTTTATCTTATAACACTTTTTATTTCATTTTTAAAAGATTTTATTTATTTATTTTTAGAGAGAGGTGAAGGGAAGAAGAATGAGAGGGAGAGAAAAATCAATGTGTGGGTTGCCTCTCACACACCCCTAACTGGGGACCTGGCCCACAACCCAGGCGTGTGCCCTGATTGGAAATCAAACCAGCGGCCCTTCGGTTCATAAGCCAGCGCTTCAGTTTAGCTAAAGTTTTGTCAGTATTGTTAATTCCTATTTTACCATTTTCTACTTTGTTTATATCGATTTTATTATTTGCTTTTTTTCTTCTAGTTCTGCATTTAGGTTTCTCTTCATATATATATTTATATAGAGATAATTAATTTATTTTTAGAGAGAGGGGAAGGGAGAAAGGAAGGGAGAGAAGCATCAATGTGTGGTTGCCTCTCACACGCCCCCTACTGGGGACCTGGCTTGAAACACAGGCTTGTGCCCTGATTGCAAATCAAACTGGCAGCTCTTTGGTTTGCAGGCTGGCAGTCAATCCACTGAGGCACACCAGCCAAGGCGGTTTCTCTTCTTTTCTAGTTCCTTAACGTATAGAATAAGTTTATTGGCTTGAGATCATTCTCTTTGTTTAATGTAGGCACTAATAGCTATAAATTTCCTTCTGAGAACTACTTTCAATGAACTGCACAACTTTTGATATGTTGTATTTTTATTTTATTTTGTCTCAAGTATTTTTTAATTTCCTTTGTGATATTTTGTTTGGCCCATTAGTTATTTAAGTGTATCTTTTTAAATTTCCACATGTTTGTGAATTTTCCAGTTTTCTCTTTCTATTGATTTCTAGCTTCGTTCCACAGTAGTTGGAAAAGATTCTTGGTATTTTTTTTTTTTTGAGGCTTTTTTTGTGCTTTAAAAGATGGTCTGTCCTGGAGAATGTCTTATATGCATTTGTAAATAATGTGTATTCTGCTGTTATTAGGTGGAATGTGTGTGTGTATTATATATATGTGTATGTGTGTATATATACATATACATATACATTCTAGATTATTGTGTTATTTAAGTCCCTCATTTTCTTATTGCTATTCAGTCTTGATATTCTACTCATTGAAAAATGGGAAGCCAGATGTTGAAGACTCCAACTATAAAAATACATAGGTATGCGTAATTTTTTCCTTCACTTATATCAGTATTTGCCTCAAATATTTTGAGTCTTCATTGTTTGGTATGTATATGTTTACAGTTGTTATATCTTCTTCATTAATTTATCCTTTTATCAATATATAATGTTCTTTTTTCTCTCTTGTAACACTTTGTGACTTAAAGTTTACCTTATCCAACAATATTATAGCCACTCCAGCTCTTTTTAATTTTTATCCTCACCAGAGGATATGCTTTTTTATTTTTTTATTGATTTGAGAGGAAGAGAGAAAGAGAGCACATCAATGTGAGAGAGAAAATATCAGTTGTCTCCTGCATACTCTCTGACTGGAAATCAACCCCACAACCTTTTTGGAGTGCTGGGCAGTACTCCACACTCCAACCATCTCAGCCAGCAGGCCAGGACCAGCTCTTTTTAAAATTATTATTACTATAAGAGTGCAATAATTTTACATTTTTGGTTTTTTACTTGCAATATATTTGAGTCTTTGTAACTAAACTGAAGTGTCCTTTAATTGGATAAAGAAGATATGGTACATATATGCAATGGAATACTAGCCAGCCATAAGAAGAAATGAAATACTGCCATTTGTGGCATGGATAGACCTTGAGTATATTATACTAAGTGAAATAAGTCAGTTAGAAAAAGCTAAGAACCATATGATTTCACTCATATGTGGGATATAAAACAAACCAATAGACACAGACAATAAGATGGTGGTTATCAGAGGTAAGGATATGGGGGTAGCAAAGGGTAAAGGTAGACAAATATATGATGACAGAAGATAATTTGACTTTGAGTGGGCGGGCACACAATTCAATACAGATCATGTATCATAGAAATGTACATTGAAACCTATGTGATCTTATTGCATCAATCAACATTACCCCTAAAATATTAATTTCTAAAAATGAAAAAATTTTAAAAAGCAGCAAAACAAGGGGTTTTATAGATGACATATAGTTGTACCCTTTTCTAAAGAAAATCTATTCTGTTATCACTAAATTTTTTTGAAGATTTTAGTCTATTTATATGTAAAATAATTACTGCTAAGGAAAGTCTTATCCCCGTCACTTTTATTTTCTGTTTGTTTTATATCTTTTTTATTTTTCATTTTCTCAGTTACTACCTTATTTTTTATTTAATTGATTTTTGTAGAGTATTTTTTGGTTCCCTTCTCATTGCCTTTTCTGTATATTTTTAAAGATATTTTCTACGTGGTTAACATGGGACTTATAATCAATATCCTAAATTAATAACCTGATTTGAATTGACACTAGCTTTGCCTCAGAAGCATGCAAAACTCTGCTCCTGTAGAGCTTCTTCCCCCTTTTATGTCACTGTTACAAATTAATCTTTTTTATTTTAATTTTATCTTTTATTTAAGTATAGTTGGTATACAAAGTATATTTGTTATATAGTTTCAGGTGTACAATAGTGATTTGACATTTTTATACCTTACAATGTGATCCCCTCATTAATTCTGGTAAGTATCACTGCAAACTTATCACAATATTATTGACAATGTCATTCTACATCAGTGATTTTCAACCTTTTTGATCTCATGGCACACATAAACTAATTACTAAAATTCTGCACGCATCAAAAAATATATTTGTTGCAGATTTGACAAAAAGTAGGTATAATTTTGAGTCATTCACTCTAGACAGGTATTGTTGTTTGGCTGTTGTCATTTTTTAATTTGACAGTCTAAGGGAAAAGAGGTCAGTGTCTCTGACTAAATAGTCAGATAGATAATACATGTTTTAAAAATTATTGCAGTACACGAGTTGAAAATTGCTGCCCTACACCTTTACCACCCAGCCCCTCACCTCTCTCTGCTCTGGCCCATCTCTTTGGTCTTGGTTTCTATGAGTTTGTTTTTGCTTTGTTCATTTTGTTTTCTTTTGTTTGCTTGTTTTGGTTTTACAGATTCTACACATAAATGAAATATTATGGTATTTGTCTTTAGCCATTACATTGTGAATAGCACAAAATAAATCTGAATTCAAAAAACCTATTATCTGATTCATCAAATAAGTTGCAAGCCCCTTAGTGTTTGAGAATCAATAGTGGAGGATCAATGGAGATAATTTCAAGGTGCTCTGTGAACAAGGATGTGATGGTGGGCCAGCACACATAATGTGCTGTTATCAACGTGTTGACAAAGAGAAAGAAAATACCTGCTAAGAAGCACTCTTTGTGGTGAATTGGGCCCAAATTCATAATCAGAGTCCAACAGCCATTGTTTGCAGAGGCTTCTCATACTTACTGTATATCAGAGTGAATCCGAAGGCTAAGCTTTCAGCCTGTGCACTGTGTTTCTGCCATCTAAATCAACCCACGTAAGAAACTCCTAGGATCAAAATTCAACAAATAAGACTGAGATATTTTTTGTCCAGTCAGAGTAGCACAGCTATATCCTCATTTGCAGAGCTCCTTCATTGTAACCAATCAGGACAGTGCTTTTTGGGCCAATCAAACTCTGAGGATTTGGAATCCTCATTTGCGTGAGAATGGACGATGTGTTTGGGGACTTATAATGAGTGGACTCTTCTCTATGTAAACCATTTTCACCTTCGTGCCCGGGGAACACACTCAGTTTCCCTCAGACTGTTTTCCGAGTTGGAGTCCCAACACCGGTATGAATGAAGTTCTCTCGCCTTACAAGAGCAAAGCTGTCTCACTGGGCCGGAGCTGTAGTACTGGAACTATAATACTGGATTGCCTCACCTGAGTCACCTCGCTGCTTCACAATAGACTCTTTGCATTGAATAAAGTCCCCCTCCCCTCACCACATCCCAAATTGGGCATTTCTGTTGGTGTTGAATTGGCAGTGATGACCTTTGGTAAACAAAAGTAAGGTAGCAAATATGAACTCTACAAACAGGTGAGCAAAAATTAGCTTTTTTTTTTTTTCTTCATTAAATCACACTAATTTTGGGTCTCAGTTCCATCCTGCTAGGTTGCTAAAAAATGCATCCTCAACATTCTTGCGGATAAAGTCATTCCACAGCAAAGTCCCCTTAGCTTATGTAGTACCAAAGCCCTGGGGAGGCCTTTCTGGCTACTTACTGGTAATCATTTTGCACTTTCTCTGCACAGACATCAGATATTTCTGAACATGTGGCCCATTCAGGTCTGGAGGCTTTGGGGTGTCTGTCTGGTTGAAGCCTGAGGCCTTTGTCACTCTGGGAGCCCTGGTCCCAATGATCATGCCCCTGTCCTTTATACATCTCCCTTAGACATCTTGTCAACTCCTGAGGCAATGCCTCACATGTGATGGGCCATCTCTGTCACAGGGTTCCTAGACATGTAGTACTATTTCTGTGATGGGTGTAGGTCTTTTAAATGGGCAGTAATTGCCTCTGGATGAATGCTTATTTTGATTTTTGCCTGAGAAAAATCCCTAAACCTAAGCTAAAAGGGCCTGACTTCCTGCCAGGAATGCAGATAGGAATACAGAAGGTAACATGTCGAGACTATTCCAGTAATTAGCCCGTGAGAACTGTAAGCAAAGGAGAGCAGTTTATTCATCTGATATAAGGTATTCCAATCTCAGGAGGTCAAGACAGGCCATAGGAGGTGAAGAAGGGACCGTGTCAAAAATAATTCAGACACTGCCACATGCCTCTCTTGGGGTATTCTCTTGCTCTAGCCACTCTTTCTTTCCAGAAGGTAAAGGCCCTACAAAATGAGGCTGCCAGAGTCTCCTAAGGCTGATGCTGCCATTAGCACATGAGTCTTGGCTACAAGAGTTGCACAAGCAAGATAATTGCAGTGGTCTGGGGTGAGTGGAAGGAGACGGTCGGGAAAGGGCTGGAGAGAGAGTGCACACAGGTGTAGCTTGTGAGAGAGTGCACAGCCAGCTAGGCGAGAAGCATTTACTGGGCACCACGGGGCCTGAATATGCCAAGTACTACCTGGAATGTGTGGTGGGGTAAAGAAAGGGGAATATGAAGAAAAAGTCTGTGCACTTGGGGAGAGGAAGATCCATTCTTGGAGATAAGGTGGATTGGTGACAGTGACCCCAGCAGCAAACCTTGGGGTCCTTGCCCACCCTGTCCCACCCCTGCTCTGCCCTAGCCTGGGGAACCACAGGGTTATCTCAGTACCTATCCTTGGGTCTAGGGAGCAAGGGGATATTTCCCTCCCCCATAATCCCAAAAGAACTTCCTTAAGTATCCCAGCAACTGTCTGGGAGCAAGTGTCAGCCAGGCATGGGGCTCAGACCAGCTGGTGTCACAGGACCATCTCCCTCCAGCTGAGGAGTTCGGAGGTGGAGGGAGAGTTCAGGTGAAGAGGGCTGTGCACAATGAAATAGCTGCCTGCTGACTCCACAACATTTTTAGGGAAAAGGTCACACTTCGTTTTTTTCCCTCATTCTCCCCCTCCTCCTCCCCACTGATAACCCTCCTTGTGATCTCCATTTCTGTGATTCTGTTCCTGTTCTAGTTGTTCGCTTAGTTTGTTTTTGTTTTTGTTTATTTTAGGTTCAGTTGTTCATAGTTGCAAGTTTACTATCATTTTAGTGTTCATATTACTGATCATCTTCTTTTCCTTAGATAAGTCCCTTTAACATTTCATATAATAAGGACTTGGTGATGATGAACTCCTTTAATTTGACCTTATCTGGGAAGCACTTTATCTGCCCTTCCATTCTAAATGATAGCTTTGCTGGATAGAGTAATCTTGGATGTAGGTCCCTGCCTTTCATGACTTGGAATACTTCTTCCAGCCCCTTCTGGCCTGCAAGGTTTCTTTTGAGAAATCAGCTGATAGCCTTATGGGAACTCCTTCGTAGGTAACTCTCTCCTTTTCTCTTGCTGCTTTTAAGATTCTTTTCTTATCTTTAATCTTGGGTGACGTAATTATGATGTGCCTTGGGTCCAACTTCTTTGGTACTCTCTGAGCTTCCTGGACTTCCTAGAAGTCTATTTCCTTTGCGAGATTAGGGAAGTTCTCCTTCATTATTTTTTCAAGTAAGTTTATAATTTCTTGCTCTTCCTCTTCTCCTTCTGGCACCCCTATGATTCTGAAGTTGGAACTTTTAAAGTTGTCCCAGAGTTTCCACAGCCTCTCCTCATTTTTTTGAATTCTTATTTCTTCATTCTGTTCTGGTTGAATGTTTCTTTCTTCCTCCTGGTCCAATTCATTGATTTGAGTCCTGGTTTCCTTCCTTTCACTGTTGGTTCCCTGTATGTTTTTCTTTATTTAACTTTGTATAGCCTTCACTTTTCCCTCTATTTTGCAACCATACTCAACCATTTCTGTGAGCATCTTGATTACCAGTGTTTTGAACTGCGCATCTACTAGGTTGGCTATCTCTTCATCATTTAGTTCTATTTTTGGAGCTTTGATCTGTTCTTTCACTTGGGCCATATTTTTTTGTTTCAGAGTGCCTGTTACATAGTAAGGGGTGGAGCCTTAGGTGTTCACCAGGGCAGGGTAACCCACTTCGTTGTGTTGCTATGCTGTATCTGGGGAGCACCTTTAGGGGACAGGCCGCACTTTGTCATGGGATGAGAAGCAGATCGTGATGACAGGAGTGAGGCCCAGCATATGTCTGTGAGGAAGGCATTTCTGACCAGCAAGTGGGTAGAGAGGACAAGGAGTCAGCTTCATCAAAACCAGAGGGCGGAGCTGAGGCTCTCTCTGGCATTTGAGCTAAAAGCTCCCACAGAACTAGTGAGTAATAACTTCCTGGTCTCTCATCCTAGAGGACTGATAAATTCAAGGCCTCTAAATTTGGAATGCCAAGACCCCACTGAAATGAGAATTGGCCTCTGCTGCTCTTGACAACTTATAGGGATATGGGCCAGGTTATCTCAGCAGAGATAAAGCTTGGGGCAGGCTAACGAGCCAGGACTAGAGTTCAGCCAGAAACTCTGAGCTCAGACCTTGAGTCCTGGTTCTAGTACTGGCACTGCCATGAGCATTTAGACTCCTCACTCACCTGTGGACCTCAGCCTGTCTATCTGTGAGATGTCTTCCTTAACAGAGTGGCTCAGGCAAATGTACACTTTTGAAATCAGAATGGGCAGAGCAGATATAGATATTTTTGTAGTTGGTTGCTCTTAGGTTTGACAGCCTGAGACATCAGATGGAGAGAGCCCCTCTTTCTGAGTGAGGCATTGGGGATAGAGCATCAAGAGAGGGCACTCTTGAGGATTGGCACTGGGTGATTGATGGTGGGGCCTCCTGGTTCTATTGCTTCCTCTTGCTGAGAGGCCAGGTGTTGGGCCCACATGCTGCTGCTCCTGTTTCTGCATCAGAGGGAGGTCCAATACTGCACCATCACCTGTCACCTGAGGACAATGACTTTACAGGCTGGTCTCAAGCAAGTGTAGGAAACTGTCTCAGTGCTCACATCTCTTTTGGAAAATAAAAAGTTTTATTTCCTTACCCACTCCTCTTTTTCACATTTGGCCATAGGTAGTGCTACCCAAACCATTCAAGTACTCACAGAATTTTTTTTAAAAAACAGCTTTACGTTTTATAATTGTCATGCAATAAACTGCACCTATTCACAGTATAAAATTTGTCAAATTTTCACATATGTATGCATTTGTAAAAAATCAACACAGTAAAGATAGCAAATATATCCATCACCTACCAAAGTGTCCTTCTTAGTCCTTCCTCTTGCTTCCTCCCCCATCTCCCAGCAGCTACTGATTTACTTAATGTCATTATAGACTAGTTTATAATTTTTGGAATTTTATGTATGTAGGATCATATAGTATGTACCCTTTTTTGGCATGGGTTCTTTAACTCAGCATAGTTATTCTGAGATTTATCCATGTTGTAAGCATCAATAGTTCACTCTTCTTTTATTGCTGAGCAGTATTCTCTGGTGTAATGTAACACTATTTCTTTATTATTTCTCCTATTGACAGAAATTGAGATGCTTCCATGTATTGGCTGATACAAGTAAAGCTGCCCCAAATATTCATGGACAAATGTTTATACGGACACTTACTTTTATCTGGAGTAAATACTTAGCAGGTTGGGTCATATGACAGAATGTTTAACTTTTTAAGAAACTGCCAAACTGTTTTCCAAAACGATTGTGCTAATTTACATTACCACTAGCACTGTATGCAGGCTCCAGTTCCTCCACTTAGTTGCTAACACTTGATATGGGAAATCTTATTTTTAGGCATTCTGATACATGTGTAGTATATTGAGCCTCATTGTAGTTTTAACTTGCATTTTCCTCGTGACTGAGGGTGTTGAGCATCTTTTAATATGCTTATTTGTAATCCATACATCTTCTTTGGTGAAATGTTTTTCAAGTTTTTGCCTATTTTTTAATTGGGCTGTTTGTTTTCATATTATTGGGATATTTTTCTTTTATTTTTTTTATCCTCACCAAAGGACATTTTTTCATTGCTTTTATAGAGAGAAGAAGAGAGAGAAAGAAACACCAATGTGAGAGAGAAATATCAACTGGTTGCCTCCAGTACGTGCCTGGACAAGGGATCAAAACCACAACCCGAGTATGTGCCAATAATTGAACCCTCAACTTTTCAGTTATAGAATGACACTCCAACCAACTGAGCCGCACTGGCCAGGGTGGGATTTTTTTCTTATTATTGAGATTTTTTTCAACATACCACAAACTTCATCACTGTAGTTTCAGGTATATTCACAAGGTTGTGCAACTAACACCACTACCTAATTCCAGAACATTTTCATCATCCTCAAAAAATAAAATAAAATAAAACTTCACCCATTGCCAGAATCTTCTCATCCCCCCTCCTCTCAGCCTCCAGCATCCACTAATCTAATTTTTCTATAAATTTGCCAATTCTGAAAATTTAATATAAATGAAATTATATAATAGTATGTGGTCTTTGTGTCTGGCTCCTTTCGACTCAATATAATCTTTTTAAGGTAGATCCATGTTGTAGTACGTATCAGTACCTTATGTTTTTATAGCTGAGTAACATTCCAATTTCATTGCATGGAAATGATATGTACATATAGGGTTTTGTTTTGTTTTACCCAAACACCAGTTGCCGAACATGTGTGTGTTTCCACGTTTTGGCTATTTTGAATACTACTACTATATACATAATTCATGTAAGTTTTTGTGTAAAACATGTTTTCAATTCTGAAGGAAAGGAATTTTGAAGCTATATAACAACTGTGTTTTACACTTTGGGGAATTTAAACTGTTTCCCAAAGTAGCTGCATTATGCTATATTCTCACCAGGTATGTATGACGGTTCCAGTTTCTCCACATTCTCACTAACACTTACTATTGTCTGTAGTTCTTCCCTTGTGATGTCTTTGGTGTCTTCATTTTGTTTCAGGGCAATCTTTGACTCATAGAATGAGTTTGACAGTGTTTCTTCTTCTATTTTTTGGAAGAGTTTGTGAAGATTGGCATTAATTCTTGTGGATGGGGGTGTTTAACACCAAATAATCCAACACCAATTATCTAATTCTTGCACATCAACTGATTGTCCTACAATTCAATCCAATTCTGGCACTAACTACCCAGAGTTAGCACATACTCCGCAGGTTAAGGCTTTATCCCACAAGGTGTTCCCACAAATGGGATATCTAGCCTACACACACTTCTGCCCCAGGGACTACCAATCTGGTATTTCCCATGACCACCCACACCCCCAGGTTTGATCATTTGCTAGGACAAGTCACAGAATCCAGATAAGCCCTGCTATTTAATACTTACTAGTGAAGTTCATTACAGAGGATCCAAATGAGCTGCTGGATGAAGAGGTACATAGGGCTAGGCTTAAAAGGGTTGTGGCAGCTCATGAGTGCAGGAGCATCTATACTCACAAAGTCAGGGTGTGCTGCCCCTCCCAGCATGTGGGTTCATCAACTTGGAGACTCTCCAGATCCCTTTGTTTAGGGTGTTTTTGTCAAACTTTCATTTGTAGGCATGACTGATTAAATCAATATCCATTGGTGATTAAACTCAATATCTGGCCTTTCTCCTCTCCCCACAGGTACAAGAGAGGAGTGGGATGGGGCTGAAAGTTATAATTCTAATCATGTGGTTTTTTTGTTTGTTTGTTTGTTTGCTGACCAGTCTCTATCCTGAAGCTATCTAGCACTGCCCCCACACCCAAGCCATTAAAGACTCTTAGCAGAAAATTCTTAGTATTTAGGAACTCCACACCCAGAACCAGAAACAAAAAGACAAATATATATGATTTTGATGGAAATAGTAAAATATTTTCCAGTTTTATTGGGGCATAAATAAATAAAAATTATACATACTTAAGGTGTACAAATTGGTTTTGATATACATATATATAGTAAAATGGTTATCATAATCAGGTTAATTAATATATCAATCACCTCATAGTTACCATTTTTTGTGAAAGAGCTATTTTCTTAGCAAATTTCAAGTCAACAATGCAGTACTAATAGTCGAATATAATCATCATAGTGTACATTATAACTCCAGAAGCTACTCATCCTGCATAACCAAAATATTGTGCCCTTTGACCAACAGCTCCCACATTGCCCCTATCCCCCAACCCCAGCATACACCATTATACCCTCTGTAGGTTAAATGGAGGCAGTCTGGCTTCCTCACCCAGGTGTCTGGATAACTAAGGGAAGTAGTTTTCCCATAACCTTGAATGGTTCAGATAAGTAGTGTTCTCATAGCCTTGAGACTGAGTCCGATAAACAGTTCCCATAACATGAAGTGGGCTCACATGCGCAGAATCATTCTGTTCTATAATTTTTTGGCTTTTTGCTGGCATTAGAACTTAAGAGGGGCTAGAGCTCCCTGTGGGGTGCCATGCAGGGAAGCAAGGGTCACAACATATGCCATGCAAGGGGACAGTTGACATACAGTGTGCCATGCAGAGACATACAGGGGGACATGCAGCATACATGGATCACCCACCTTTGAATAAAGGCATGTCAAGCATCCTCATGGCTCCACGAATATTCTTCCATCTGCCCAAATACTGTGAACCTGTCAGGCCTTGATCAGCTGCAACACACTCTCTGCTTCCACAATTTTGACTTTTTCTATTCTACATACAAGTGAGATCATGCAATATTTTTCTTTCTGCATATGGCTTATTTTACTTAGTATAATGTTCTCCAGGTTGATTCATGTTGATACAAATGACAGGATTTTCTTCCTTTTTTAGAATGAATACTATCTAATTATGTATAAAGCACAGTCTATTTATTAATTCATCTGTTGACACATATTCTTTCCATGTGTTGGCTGTTGTGAACAGTGCTTCAAGGAACATGGGAGTACAGGCATGTCTTCAAGATACTGATTTTATCTTCTATGGCTATTTACGTACCCGAAAGTGGCAATCCTGGATCATACAGTAGTCTTTTTTATTTTTTTAAGGAAACTCCATACTTTTCCATAATGGCTATACTATATGTTTTCTAATGGTTGTACTCATTTACATTTCCATGAACAGTAGATAGGGTTCTCACTTTTCTACATCTTTGTCAACAATTACCTCTTGTCTGTTTTGATGAGAGCTATTCTAACATGTGAGAGGTGATACCTTCCTGTGGCTTTGACTTGTATTCCCTGATAATTAGTGACACTGGGCACTTTTTGGTACACCTGTTTCCCTTCCCCTCCCCAATGATAACCCTCCATGTGATCATTTCTGTGAATTTGTTCCTGTTCTAGTTGTTTGCTTAGTTTTTGTTTCTTTTAGGTTCAGTTGTAGATAGTTATGAGCTTGCTGTCATTTTATTGTTCATAAATTTTTACCTTCTTCTACTTCTTAGATAAGTCCCTTTAACATAAGGGCTTAGTGATGATGAACTACTTTAACTTGACCTTATCTGGGAAGGCCTTTATCTGCCTTCTATTCCAAATGATAGCTTTGCTGGTTAGAGTAATCTTGTATGCAGGTCCTTAAGGGCCTTTCATGACTTTGAATACTTGTTTTCAGCCCCTTCTTGCCTGCAAGGTTTCTTTTGAGAAATCAGCAGATAGTCCTATGGGCATTCTTTTGTATGTAACGTTCTCCTTTCTTCTTGCTGCTTTTAAGATTCTCTCTTTATCTTTAATCTTGGGTAATTTAATTATGATGTGCCTTGATGTGTTCCTCGCTGAGTCCAATTTCTTTGGGACTCTCTGGGCTCCCTGGACTTCCTGAAAGTCTATTTCCTTCACCAGATTGGGGAAGTTTTCCTTCATTATTTGTTCAAATAAGTTTTCAATTTCTTGCTCTTCCTCTTCTCCTTCTGGCGGCTCTATGGTTCAGATGTTGGAATGTTTAAAGTTGTCCAAGAGGTTCCAGAGCCTGTCCTCACTTTTTTTTTTGAATTCTTGTTTCTTCATTCTGTTCCAGTTGGATGTTTCTTTCTTTCTTTTTTTCCAAATTGTTGATTTGAGTCCTGATTTACTTCTCTTCACTGTTAGTTCCCTATATATTCTTCTTTATTTCACTTTGTGTAGCCTTCATTTCTTCCTTCAGTTTATGCTGAGTTCAATCAGTTCTGTGAGCATCCTTGCTACCAGTGTTTTGAACTCTGCATCAGATAGGTTGTCTATCTCCTCATTGCTTAGCTCTTTATCTGGAGTTTTGATCTGTTCTTTCATTTGGGCCATATTTCTTTGTCTTGGTGCACCTGTTAAGTTGTAAGGGGGTGGAGCCTTAGATATTCACCAGTGTGAGGCAGCCCTCTTTGCTGCGTTGTGCCGCTGTCTGTGGGGGAAGGGTCAGAGAGGGAACAATGCTGCTCACTTGCTCCACTCTAGTCCCCCTTCCCAACAAACTCTCCTGTGAGACTGGGAGTTTCTTCCACCTTTGCAACCCCCACAGTATTTTACAGCTAGAGGTTTTGAGTCTTTAGATTTCTGGTGAGTCAGCCCCTCCTCACCAACATGGGACACTGCCCTGCCATGGGTCCTCTTGCCTCCCCACTGCCTGCTGTCCATCTCTGCCCATCCAATCACTCTGGATGAATTTTTCTTTAACTCCTTGTTGTCGGGGTTCCATGTACTTTACTATTCTGTCAGTTGTGGTTATTTATTGTTTTTAAATTGGTTGTTGTCCTTCTTTTGGTTGTGCAAGGAAGCAAAACATTTCTACCTATGCCTCCATCTTGGCTGGAACTCTGTTTTCTTAATATTTTTTTAAATAGTGGATGTTACTGTGTAAAAATACTACTGACTTTTATGTTGATTTTGTAGATTGCAACTTTACTAAGTGTTTATCAGTCTAACAATTTTTGATGGATTCTTTAGGATTTTCTCTATATAAAATCTTGTCAGTGGCAAACAAAGACAACTTTACTTCTTTTCCAATTTGAATACCTTGCCTTTTCTTTTTGCTTTTGGCAAGAATTAGAAAATACATTTTTATTATACTACAATTATTCTTTGATATTGTATTTTTCTTTGAGTAAGCTTTTATAATGTTTCTTTAAATGTATCCATTTCTTCAATGTTACCTAATTTTTGACATAAGTTATTTATAGTATTTCCTTATGATAATTTTTTAAATCTGTAACATTGGTAGTAATGTCCTTTTTTATTTAAAACTTTAACAACCTGAGTCTTCTCTCTCCCTTTTTGTAGTGAATCTACCAAAGTGTTGTTAATTTTATTGATGTTTTCAAAAAATGATGTTTTGGGTTTATTGAATTTGTACTGTTTTTATACTCTTTTTCATTAATTTCCAATCTAATCTTTATTCTTTAAGTCTTTCTGCTTGCTTTGGGCTTAGTTTGTGATTCTTAGTCAGAAGGCTGGATTATCAATTTGCGATCTTTCTTCTTTTCTATTCTAGGAGTTGATAGCTGTGATTACCCTTTGAGCACTGTTTTGGCAGCATCCTATAAGTTTTGGCACATTATGATGTCTTCTCTCCTTCATTGGTTAGAGCGTGTTGTTTAATTTTCACGTTTGTGAATTTCCCACATTTTTGTCAGTTATTGATTTTGAATTTAATTCCATTATGGCTGGCAACATATTTTGTATTATTTTATTTTCTTAAATTTGAAGTTTGTTTATGGCCTACCATAGGGTTCATCCTGGAGAATATTTCATGGGAACTTGAGAATATATATTATGTTATTGTTGGGTCAAGTGTACTATAGATTGTGTAGTTTGAGTCTTCTGCATTTTTTTTTCTAGTTGATGATCTTGGAGATTGCATTTTTTAATTCTCTTTTCAATTTACCTCATGTGAAACAGGCATTGTTCCTGACCCAGCGTGAGTACCAGGTACTATTCCCTCTAATCTTTTTTAATGTTTTTTGCTTTCCCCCTCTTGCTTTTCCTTTGGGTAATTTCTACACATGAATGCACTTGCACTGATCAGTACTTTACTGACTGCTCAAGGGGGTTCCTCGGCAGGTCATTAGGTTTTCTCTCTTTACAGTTCTCTCCTTTCCAGTACTTGGTCTTGTGAATTCTAGCTGACTTGGACTCTTCGACTCAAGGTGTCTGCTGGCTCCCATCTGGGTTTCTTCTCCCTGTGTTACAACCTTGAGAATCTCAAGACAGTAAGTTGGGAGCAATAATAAGGTTTACCTTGTTGTTTTATATTTTTCAACAATCACTGTCCTTCATTGTCTGTCTAGTGTCTTGAAAAATCACATGTTTCATATTGTGTGTGTGTGTGTGTGTGTGTTGTATCATTTCAAGCTAGAGGGTAAATTCAGATCTTTTTCTGTTTAAAAACTTTATGTATATAAATCACTGGGAAGTCCTAGATTAGTGCTTTCCAATATTTCTATTAACCAAGTTTCATCTCATTTCATTCACTTTTTAGCTCCTGGATTCCATTTTTGAAATATGTTATATTATAAGCAAAGTACATTCATTAAGTCATAGTTAGTGTTTACCTTATTTTCATTAAATACATAATAACATATAACTCCCCATGAGAAGGCAGTGAGTGCACAGAAGGTAAACAACACAGAAGGTAAGTGACAATTCAGCAAATCTGTGCTGCTTTGTCACAGTTGATGGAGGATGAGGGAGGACTGAATACATAGGTGAGATATTTCATGGGCAGTGAGCCGTAGGGTTTGGCATGGGGCCACTAATGAGATATACATGTCCTCACTTAACCTTGTCAATAGGTTCTGCAACTTTAGCAAAAGGACATATAACAAAGACAATTTTACCATAGGTTAATTGATGTAAATAAGAGTTAAGTCCCTACAGCATCTCATTAACATCATAATGAAACAACATTGAATAAAACAATATATATTACATTAGGCTGGGGGCTGTGGGAACAAGAACGTGAAGTTGCTGGTAATAATCCATGAATGGAGAGAAAAGAAGAGCTTCAAGATCACATAATACAGAGAGGGCATGGCCCCCTTTACGGTACTGAGACCCTCTCTGTTCCTCTTCTGATGTTTCTGTTCCCCAGGGTGATTTCACATAATCACTCTTTGCATGCTTCCTCGAATGCCTGCAAGCTCTCACTTCACCTTTTGAGTGATCTCCTATATTATTCAACCTCACCTCTCCTTCTCCCCAAACCAAAATGGATTAGCTCTCTATTCCATTTCAGCAGGATACCACTTTCTGCTTTCTCATACGTTACATGGGAAGGCATCTAGAAGACTTAAGTCATAGAAAATATGAAAGTCTTAATCTGTTTTTTGGGTTATATCCTCCTTAGCGTAGCAGATATCTGTGGAGAGCAAATAGTTAATTTTTGACACTTTGATGATAAAATTTCAGGCAATAAGCCAGGATACAAATGGGAATGTTTAGAAAATAATGCTTTCCTAAACCCTTCAAACCACAGCACACAGAATGTTTCCTTCGTAATCTACAGACAGGCAACCTCTGTCTCTGGTGCCCTGTCTCCTGAAGACCCCTATCTAGTGGTACTGTATTGAGGGTTCCGTGCAGGAAAGAAAACTCTTTTTCTATGTTTCAGAGGATGAGGGGGTCATGTTTTTTTCCATTTTGAGTCTAAAATACATAAGTCAATCATTTAAGATTAAAGTGTTTTCTTATCATATATGGCTTAAGTGGTTTGGCCATCAAAGCACATAGAGAAAAGAGAAACAACAGGTTTTGAGAAACAAAGACCTCTTCCTGTCTCCTAATAGTTCCTGAAGGCCAGCTGTGCTGTCATGATGTCACATGGAATGCTAATGAAGAAGCCAGATAATCTGATGAAGGGACGAGAAGCTTTTGTTTAAAATTTTGCTGAATATTAATGTTTTGTTTCTTTGTTTTATAATCACCTCCTTTCCCTAGTAGCTGATATTCTAATGTTCTATGCTTCCTTACCTGTGCTTCCCTCAGACATAACCAAGTTGGCTTTACCTGTCCTTTGGAAGTTTGTGACTGAACGAAGGAGCTACATTAAATATTTATATCTAAGGATGTCTTCCCTCAGCGAGCTATATCTTTGCGCCCTCCTGACCTTTTTTAATTTTCCTGAACAAAGTGAGTTTTAATCATTGCTGAAATTTACTTTTTAATATATCAAACCTAGGTTAAGAACTTGATGATGCAATGAACTTATTGTTCTCTCTTCTCTATTTATTGTGATGTGAAATTATTTTCCAAGAAGTAATTTTTTCCTTTGTTATCAGTAGTATTTGAGAAGAAAATAACCACGCAGACATGTTATCAGAGATGTCATTTCTGTTTTGTGAGGCATGACCTCCTCTATTATTATCTGTCTAATTCCATTTTCCATGGGTTGTTTTCCTGTGGGGATGAACAATGATTCTAACAATGTCTCTGAGATTAAATGTGTTGTTTTAAAGGAATGGAGCACAGAGAGAGTGTAAGGTCATAGATCCAACATAACCAAGTTCAGGTTAACACCTCTGCCTATAGATGGCCTCTCCTTCTCAACTCCTCACTAAAGGAAAGGGCAGACTGTCTTAGCGGTCAAGCCAGGGCTAAAGCACATCAAAGCACCTGAGGTCATGTGCAAGTGGATGGATATACCAGGAATCTGTTTAACACTAAGTAAAGAAGTTATTCTGGTTATCTCATTTGTTGGAGTTCATTTCAGGATTCATCAGTACTGGTCACGTAGCTCAGGATTGCGTAGAAGATCAGGTGAAATATTGCATCTATGCCCTCCCACTCAGGTGGGACTGGAATTAAGAGAACTGACCTACCTATTAATACAGGTAGAGAACTCCATGTGGCTGGCCAGGAAGGATGTATAAATATATATAGCAATGGTGGACTGAGTGAGGAGTCAAGGGAGGGGGGGCCCAAGGCAAAGAGCAAATGGTGCTCTAACACAGAGAGAGGCTAGGATGTAGAAGCCCAGGCAGTTGGCATCATGGGGGCCCCTCATGGGGCCCCATGGCATCAGCCTGGAATTCAGATTTCTCCTGCTTAGAAGATAGCTGGAGAGAATAAGGCAAGGTTTGGAGTATTGGAGAATGGGGGCCAGGGTTCAGGAATAAAATGAGAGCCACCTTATCAGATTCTAGGTTCTGGTTCAGTTTTGAAACAAAAGCAAGTGGCCCTTACTCCCAAATCCCTGGGTATACAACTGGTGAAATACTCTCTATTCTGCTTCCAGCCATGACTGGTTCAGGCAATTGAGAAAGAACTTAATAGCTCCTACTAGTGGAAATTTAATGGCCTCATTTTGGACACAGAAGGCTGAGAATAAGACTGGGCCTGGCAGACTGGAACACCATCCATCACCTAAGTGATTAGTTTGGGACTAAGTGTAACAGGGTGTAGGCTGGGAGGCAACAGGGCTCCCCAAAGGGGAGATTTGTGATGGGTATCTAAGAACTTGGGGTATCTAAGAATATAGGGTATCCCCCCTACGCACAAGTGTGGCTAGGGGAAGGGAGACATGGAGCAGAGCCATTGAGTTAATTTTCATATCAATAACAGCAGACTAGTCTTCCTGCCTGAATGGAGCTAGAATGTATGCATAACTTTGACCTGTGATGTAACTGGGAGGCAGCTCCCCTTACCGTGGCTGTGCGAGAGCTTAGAGCTGGTTCATCCCACAGCACAGGGCCATGCCTGCCCGGACTTACTATGGTAGCCAAGAAAGGCTGAAAAATGCAGCAGTACTGGTGGGTGTAGCCGATTGTGGGAGGAGTCAGAAATGGGGTTACAAGGGAAGTTCCAGGCTGGGATTTAAACTAAAGGCAGGCCACCACAAGGTACAGGACACAATGCAGGACTACACGGGAGGACAATTGTGAGACCAAATGGGAAGAAAAGGGGTGAAAGGACTCTTGCTGGTGGACCATGAGATGCTACCTGGTTTTGGATTAAGAACTGGAGATTGCAGTGACACAGCTGATGGTTCTGGGAACTGTGGGGCACCTGCCCAGCTGAGCACAGATTACCAGGAGGAATCATGAGTCTAGCCAAGCTACAGACTTCTATTTCTTTTTCCTGAGATATAGTACCCTTGACTGGCCTGGTTGGGCAAAGTGAGGAAGGCAGGATTGTGTGTGTGTGTTTGTGGGTGTTTTAAAGGGACTCTTAGATTTTTGATGGTAACATTCTGCCATTACTCTAAACCTGTGTAACTTTTGAATAAATAGTTCCTTTCTTTTTTCACCAAACTCTGACATTGAGAGCCACGATGCCTAATATGTGGTGGTAGGCAAGATGAACCTACAACAGAAAGACCCCAGGGGATAGGGGTTTGTTTCAGTAACCGTAGCTGGGCCCCCTCATGAGTTCATTCTATAGTGTTAAGTAGGACACATATCTAGGGGTATGGCTAGGAGAGGCCCTTGGAGACACTAGAGGCAAAAAAATCAGTAAAGACAATATGGACTTTTGAACTTGCCATGCCCTGTCACATGAAGTATCTCATATGCTTTCATAACAGCCCCAATATTTTGGAATTATTCTCCACATTTCACAGCCCAGAAAATGAGGTTCAGGGAGGTTGATTGAACACTGAAGGGCATACAGTTGGTAGACACACAGGACCATGCAGTCCAGTCAGACAGGTCACGATCAGGAGGGCTCCCTAATGCAGGGCTGGGAGCATGGTTTGGCAGAAACGAGCGGGCAGCAAGGTGAGACCCAGAGTGCTGGCTTCAGTGACTCGAGACAAAGCTGGTGAGCTCTGATCTCAGGGAAGAATCTGTTTGTCTCCTGCTGGGTGTGAGCAAGCCTGGATCCCTCGTTATCAAGAGGAGAGAGTCATAAGCTCTGCCATGTACATGGGAAGAGAAATACCAGAACTCTTTTGCATCACATTTGGCCCAGGGAAAGCATTAATTCAAGCCCTCATTGACTGTCCTCAGGCTTACAAATCTTTCACCAGAACATTAGAATTGAAATTGGGCTCTATTAATAATTCCTCTGGGATGATAGCAGAAATTGAGGCCCCTCCCAGATGAATCAGAATGAATAATTACCTAAGCTTTGAGGATGATGTGTCCACAGCAAGTTGGGTGTGTCCTCAGACACTCCAGGATGCCGCAGTTTCAGACAGGCCAACTCCCTCCCTCTCCTCCAGGGGAAGACAAAGTCCAGCTCCACTGGGGACCAGTTGGAGGGCGATGTCAGAGGCTTGCTGCAAGAGTCATCTCCACCAGTTCTGCAAGTTCAGAAAAGCTGGGAACATGCCAAACATTTGGGGTTTGTAAAGGTGTGTGGAGGTTGAGGGATATGGATTTGTAAAAGCACTAAACTAACAGAAAGATAAAGACCTGGCTTCTAGATCCCTACTGTCGTTTTTCTGGGGTTAGGGGATGATGTTGCAACAATGTAATTATCTGCTCTTGTCTTCATTTTTCTTCACCTATAAAATGAAAATAATAACCTTTTGTTTTATCTGCTCTGGAAATGTTCTGAACATCAAAGAGATCAAAGCTGTAAAATTCTTTGCAAAATAAAAATATTGCTCATATATAAGAGCACAATTTTGAAATATTACTCATTTGTAGTGCCAGAGTCACATGAGGACAGCGAAAATGAATTTTATTTCCTTCTGTGGACCTGTGAGCTCAGGGATAATAGCAGGAAAGAACCTGCTCTGTCAGGTTGAGGGTTTTGGCAAATAAGAGGGAAGGCAGAGCACTGATGCAGGTGCTGTCACTGTGATATGTTTCTCCTGAAGAGAGGATAGGAAGAGGATACTGTAGGAGCCACATTTAGGCATGCAGATGGTTTTAGGATTTCATACCCTGATCCAGGTGAGTCAGGCCGAGCCTCTCTTAGACAAATGGGAATGCCCTTCAGTTGTGCTTTTAAGGCTTTCCTAGATAAGTTGAAAGCTGCTCTTCAGGCATTCTCCTAAGAGCACCACTGTGCGCCTGCATGGGTGGCTATTCACCCCAGTGGGAACATGGACAGCAAAGAGCTTTGCTCTGAACGTGTACCACTCAATGTCAGCTCATGGCAGAAACCTGAAAAGCAAAGAAATCTACTTTGCACCAGCGTGAAGAGCCCAGCCCTATAAATGCCAGACGCTGGCAGCAGCTCGGAGAGCCCTGTTCTTCATTACAGTGTGCTGCCTCGGCATGTCAAGCTCCCTCCTTCCCTCCTTTCCCTCCATCTTGTCTTCAGTATACCTCTTCTTCTGAATCTGTTTCACACCCTCTCTTGATTTCTATCTTGAGAAGGGTCAAGAAACCTTTGCTGGTGACACAGGCAGCCAATAAATACATATTCCAGAAACACCCTGTCTTAATCTGTCTAGTCTGCTGTAACAAAATACCACAGACTGGGCAGCATATAAACAACAGGAATTGGCCAAGTGGATTAAAAATCATGGCCTTACCTAAACAAAACTTACTTCAAAAATAATGATACAGATAGCTTGCAAGTTAAAGCATAGGAAAAGATATATACAAACATTAATAAAAAATATCCAGGAGTATCTACATTAATCAGATAGTGTAGCCATCAAGAAAGTGAAAGTCTAAAGACAGACAGACAATATGTAATGACAAAGGGTCAGGCCACCAAAATGTATAGCAATCGTAACTGCATAAGCATTAAACAAGACCTCAATTAATTAACAGTATCTAATTGACATATATAGAATACTCTCCCTTACTACAGCAGAATACTTATTCAAGTACCCATGGAACACATACTGAGATAGACCATATATGTGACCATAAAACCTTCCAAAATTTGAAAATATTAAAATCATAGAGAGTATATTCTCTAACTTCAATGAACCTAAACTATAAAATAACAGAAAGATAAGACAAAATTTCCAATTCTTGATGTAAATATTACCTTATATGGAAAAGGAGCATGCAGATGTGATTTAAGGATTTTGAGGTGGAGAGATTATTTTGACTTATCCTAACGGGCCAAAAATATAATCACAGTGTTCTTATAATAGGAATAAAGAGAAGTTTTGACTACAAAGAGCAGAAAGCAATGGAACAATGGGAGCAGAGGCTAGACCAATATAGCCACAAACCAGGGAATGCCAACAGTTACCAGAAACTGGAAGAGGTAAGAAATAAACTCTTCCAGGAGGAGTCAGCCCTGATGACACTTTATTTTAGCTCCATTCCACTCAGTGTGGACTTCTAGCCTCAGAATTGTAAGATATGTTTATTTTGTTTTAAGCCTTTTAATTGTGGCAATTTGTTCCAGCAGCAAAAGGAAACTAATATGCTGTGAATCTAAACAATGCATTCTAAACAATCCATGGGTCAAAGAGGAAATGTTGTAAAAGTACATTGAACTGAATGAAACTGAAAATACAAAATAGCAAAATTTGTGGGTGACGCAGCTACAGCGGTGCTGAGAGGAAAATTTATAACACTAAATTCATACATTAGAAGAGCAAAAAAGGCTCAAAACAATAACCTAAGCTCTCATCTTACTTCAAGAATCTACGAAAAGAAGGGTAATATAAACCTCATGCAGATGGAAGGAAGAAACTAAGACTGGAAATCAGTGAAATTGAAAATAGGAAAGACAACAGAGAAAATCATTAAGACAAAGGAAATACTACAATCAACTCTATACACATAAATTTGACAATTTAGATAGAACACAACAATTCTTTTAAAAAACACAAACCACAACTCATTAAAAATGATAGATACTTTGAAAATCCTCACAGCTATTAAGGTAATTGAACTTGAAAATAATAAAAACTCTCAAAAAAGTAATCTGTACACTCAGGTAGTTTTATTATAGAATTTTACCTAACATTTAAAGAATTAACATCAATTCTATACAACATCTTTCAGAAAAGAGGAGGAAATACTTTCCAATTCATTTATCAAAGCTACTATTTTCCTAGTACCAAACCATGTAGAGTGCAAAAAAGGAAAACTACATAAAATAATTCCTAATAAACAGACACAAAAATCCTTACCAAAGTATTAGTAAATAGAAATCAGCAATATAAAAAAAAAATTATATGCCACGACCAAGTGGGGTTTATTTCAGAGATACAAGGCTGTATCTATGCTTGAAAATTAACCATGTTATCCACCATATTAAGGGGCTAAAGAAGAAAAATCAAGTGATCATACCAGTACATGTAAAAAAAATTGACAAAATTCAGCACCCACCTGGGACTTTAAAAACTAACAGAAAAATAGGAATAAAGAGAGGATATCCTAACTTAATGAAAAACATCTACACACACATAGAAATCTAACATTATACTTTGTTGTGAAATACTGAATGTTTTCCCCTAAGACTGGATACAAGGCAAAAATGCCCACTTTTGTCACTCATAGCCAACACATTGCTGGAAGTTCTAGCCAGTGCATTAAAGCAAGAAAAAGAATATAGATAAGAAAGGAAGAAATAGTCCCTATTTACAGATGGCACAATTGTCTCTGTTAAAATTTCCAAGGTGTCAAAAGCTCTGATAACTAACAAGTGGGTCTATGAGGGTAGAAATATAATAGTAACGTATAGTATTCAATTGATTTCTATATACTGGAAACCAGCATGTTAACACTGAAGTTAAAAATACATTTACAATCACTCAGAAAAAAATAATATATTTAGATATAAGCCCCACAAAACATGTACAGAATTTATAGTTGAAAATTACATAATGCTGTGAAAAAAATTAAGGAAGATCTAAATAAATAGAGAGACATACCATGTTTATGGATTGGAAGACTCAATGTGGTAAAGATGTCAATTCTCCCTAAATTGGTATACAGATTCAAGGCAATTCCTATCAAAATCCCAGCAAAATTTGTATAGATATAGACAATATTCTAAAATGTACATGAAAATACAAAAATTATAATACATAAACACATCTTGAAAAATAGGAAAAATCAATCTACTCTATTTCAAGTTGTATCTAATCAAAGAGGGGTAAGATGAAAGAAAGGCAGACACATGGATTGAGACCAGAGAGGGAATACAGAAAGAGGCCCATACAACTATTCTGAACTGATTTGGACAAGAGAGAAAAACCAATTCAGTAAAATAAAGATAGACTTTCAACAAATGTTGTTGGAACAATTGAATATCCGTAAGGAAATAAAATTAATTTCAACCTAAGTCACACACTTCATTCAAAAATTAACTCAAAATATATCATGGACTTAGATGTAGGACATAAAACTATGCAACTTTAGAAAAAAGCATAGGAGAAAAATCTTTAGCATCTAAGGCCAAGCAAAATATTCTTGAACTTGATACCTAAAGCCGATCTCATTAAAGAGAAAATTAATAAACTGGAATACACCAAAATCAAAGTCTTTTCTCTGTGAAAGACTCCACTAAGCAGATGAAAAGACAGGTTTCAATTGAGTGAAAATATGTTCTTTTTTATGGCATATTTTTATTTTTATTTATTTTTATGTTTTTGAATTTATTGAGTGACATTGGTTAATAGGCTTATATGGATTTTGAGTGTACCTTTCTGTGATACTAGATCTGTGTATTGCACTATGTGCTACCACATACTGTCAAACCATCCTCTGTCACCATACAGTAGGCTCCCCTCTACCCCCCCACCCCACCCTCTTCCCTCTGGCAACCATGACATTGCTGTCTGTGTCCACGAGTTTCAGTTTTATATCCTATATATGAATGAAATCATATGGTTCTTAGCTTTTTCTGACTGATTTGTTTCACTTAGCATAATGTTCTCAAGGTCCATCCATGTTGTCACAAATGGCATTATTTTGTCTTATCTTATAGCTGAATAGTATTCCATTGTGTACATGTACCACATTTTTATCCAGTCCTCCCAGGAAGACATACATATGGCCATCAGACCTATAAAAAGATGTCAACCTCACTACCTATTAGGGAGATGCAAATAAAAACTACAATGAGATACCTGTTATCTCACACCTGTTAGAACGGCTGCTATCAACAAGACAAGTAATAACAAGTACTGGAGAGGTTATGGAGAAAAGGGAACCCTCATTCACTGCTGGCAGGAATGCAAAGTGGGGTATCCACTATGGAAACAGTCTGGAGGGTTCTCAAAAAGTTAAAAATAGAGTTGCCATATGACCCAGTGATCCCTCTCCTGAGCATCTGCCTGAAAAACTTGAAAACATGCATTCACAAAGATACACACACCCCTATGTTCATTGCAGCAGTATTCACAGTGGCCAAAACACAGAGACAACCAAAGAGAAAATATTTTCAAATCTCTTATATGACAAAGTTCTAATACATATAGAATACACAAAGGACTTAGAAATTCAACAGTAAAAAAGCAAACAATTCAACTAGAATATGGTCAAAGGGCATGAAGAGATATTCCCCCAAATAAAATGGCAAATAAGCACATGGAAAGATGTTTGACATCACTAGCCATTAAAAAATGCAAATTAAAACCACAGTGTTCTACCATTATGACCTATCAGAATGGCCAAAATAAAACATAGTGACAAAACCAAATACATAGAAATTGCACTTTTGCTGGTGGAAATGTAAAATGGTAAAACCACCCCAGAAAAACAGCCTGACAGTTTGTTTTTAAATATCAACACATGAACTTGTACAACCCAGTTATTGCAATTTTGGCATTTATCCCTGAGAAACAAAGACTTGTATTTACACACACACACATACACTTTACACAAATGTTTATAGCAGTTTTATTTGGAATAATCTAAAATACATACATTCTTAAAGAGGTGAATGGCTAAACAAACTGTCATACATCCATACAATGGAATATTACTCAAAAATAAAACAGAATAAATTACTGATACATGGAACAACCTGGATGGATTTCCAGAAAACTATGTTGAGTGAAAAAAGATAATACCAGAAAGTTACATACTATGTGATTGTACTTACGTAACATTCTCTAAATGACAAAATTGTCAAAATGTAGAACAGATTAGTGATTTCCAGGGATTAAGGATGGTGTGTCAGTCAGAGATAACTAGGTATGGCTATAAAGGGCAACATGAGAAACCCGTGTGTTTATAGAAATGTTCTATTGATTGTATCAATGTCAATATCCTGGTTGTGATACTATCCTAGAGCCCTGCAAGTGTGTTACCACTGGCAGAAAACAGGTAAAGGGTACTCTAAATCCCTCTGTATTTTTCTTCCACATGTAAATCTACAATTACCTAAAAAGAAAGGACTAAACACAAAAAATGACTACAATGCACACAACATCCCTAGGCAAAATAAAAAAAAAAAACCCTGTTCCACAATAGTATCAATTTCTATAAATCCATATTTAATAAAATAAACCACAAGATAGTTTCATAGTGAAATGAAGAGAAATACTGTGCTTGTGAATAGGAGACAAAATAGTAGAGATGTGAAATCTCTCCAAGTAAATCTAAAAATTTTATCGCAAATGCAATCACAGTATAATTTTTCATAAAACTCTAGAAACTCAATCTCAAGTTTGTTCAAAAGAATAAAGCCCAATAAAAGCTTGAGATACTCTGAAAAAGAAAATCAGAGAAGGATATGACAGATAGTCAAATACATTGTAAAGTTGTGATAATCAAACAGGATGATGTCATAGTAAGAATAGACAGATCAGCAGACCAAGGTAGAGTCCAGACAATGTGTGTAACGGAATTTAATTGATTGTAAAGGTAGAATTTCAGAGGAGAGAGGAAAAAAAAAAACATATTATCTGGCAACTTACTATCCAGGTTAAAAAATAATAATAATAAAAAGGTTAATGCCCAGCTGATATAAAAACTTCCTACAATTAATATGAAAAAATACAGTCAAATAAACAAATTTGCAAGTGATATAGATAAACAATTTATGGAAGTAAAACAAATGGACAATAAGCATGAAAGGGTTCCCAACCTCACCAGTAATTAAGTAAGTGTAAGTCAAAACAATATTCACTTATCAAATTGACTAATATTTAAAATATATAAATACTTAAATACAAATATCCAGAGTTGGGAAGGGCATGGGTTAGTCATACTTGTGTGATGGGAATGTGAATTGGCAGTGATTTTCTGGAGGATACTTTGGATATATATTTAGAATCTTAAATATGCCTATTTTTTGACCCTTCAGTTCTACTTCTGGGTTGTAGAATGTACTCACATGTTTTCACAATACATACATAAGGATAATCTGAATTGAATTTTTGTTTGAAATAGCAAAAATAAATTAAAAAGTGAAAAATTAAAAGAGAAGGAAGGAAGGAGATAAAATGCCCAATAGTTATTACTATACGTTTATACAGTGGAATACTAGGCAGCCCTTAAAACAAGGTAAATACATATGTTTTAACATGGAAATATTTCTGACATATAATTATATGTGAAAAGATTTACAGAAAGGTATATAAAATATGAACACATTTGTCTTTAAAACCATCAACTACCAGAATTATATTTGTATAACTCCTGTGTGTGTACATAGAGATCAAAGGACTGAAAATTTGAACCTGTTAACAGTAGTTATCTGTGAAGAGGAAAGTTGGTCTACACATGGTGAAGAGAAACGTACACATCAATCTACTTTTCTATTGTTTGAATATTTTACAAAAAATAATTGCTCATGCATTACTTGTGCAATTGTAGAAATCAATAGATTTTTTTAAAAAGCTAAAGTAACAAGAAATTGCAGGGCACAAAGATGTGTGGGCTGTCCATGACAGAGCCTCATGCTTTCAGGGCCCCTGAGCATGTATGTTCTAAACTTCTACACAGGATCACAGGATCACAGATGGCAATGCTGAAAGGGGCCTTAGAGACCTCACCAGATCCCTTCTCAGTAAAGAATCTTTGAGAAAGTCACAAAATGGAGTCTGGGCTGGAAGGTAGGGAGTAAAGGGTAGGCTACAGAAACAATGGTACTCCAGAGCCAAAGGAAATTTCAACTCATTTTTTTAAATTGAATTTATTGGGGGTGATATTGGTTAATACAATTATATAGGTTTTAGGTATACAATTCTAGAATACATCATCTGCATATTTTATTGTGTGTTCACCACCCCAAGTCTCATTCTTAGTTTTAATCTCAAAATGACCCTGCTATATAAAATATTTTAATAAAACTTCCCCGATTTAATATTGAGGAACCCTTCCAAATGCGGGAAGGAAAAAAAAAGTTTACCTTCTTCTTCATGACCCAATCACTTTTTTTTCCAGGAAGATAGCTGAACTTCAGGGATTTGTTGTGCCCAGGTTATATGCAGCCACAATGACACTAGAACCCACCAAGATGGCACAGGTCCAAGGCCTGGAACACAGGAATGGTTTTAGTCCTGTAGGGTAGCTTTTTAAAAAATTAGACGTGCTCTTGTGAAGCTGTTGATGGAGAAAAAGTTTTATACTCACTGGTTGAGTGGACAAAGTCCCGGCCAGCAGAAGTATCCAGCACTTTGATCCCACACTCCAACTGCTTTATCCACAGCCCATGGCCTTGGATCCTTGCCTTGCCTTTCTCTTCTTACCCTTCAGCTAGCTCAAAAGAAGTGAACAAGCAAAGAAACTGCTGAAGTTCCTTATTAGTCAGTGCTAAAATTTCCAATGATTGTTGCAAATACAAACAGTACAAATGCTTCTTGACTTAACAATGGGGTTAAGCCCTAATTAATCTGTCATAAATTGAGTGTTGTGAAGTCAAAAATGCATTTAATACATCTACCCTACCAAACATCATACCAAACATACCTACCTTCAACTTGCTCAGAACACCTACATTAGTCTACAGTTAGGCAAAGTCATCTAACACAAAGCCTACTTTATAATAAAGTGTTAAATATCTCATGCAATTTATTATGTGTATCACTTTCACACCATCACAAAGTCAAAAATCATTAAGTCAAACCATCATAAGTCATGAACTGTCTGAATTTGTATACGATTTTAAATACAATTGCAAATTTTAATTTCACTTGTATATTTGACATATACTTTCACCTGTAGCTCCACATACAAATGAAACAGAAGCTAAGTATGAGAAGGGGTCATTTATGGGTTGTTGGATGCAGCACTAAGAAGACATAGAACTTCCTCAGTCTAACAGTGAGACCACAGGACATTGAGGCACACACAGAGTGTGGGAGCTGGGGAAGTTCTTAAACGTCGTCCGGCCTGTCCTCCTACCCAATGTCCTTGACAGGTTGTGATGTAGTTCAGCCTATGCCAGGACATGACCAATAAAAGGAGCTGATTTTCTCACCAGGGAAAAAAGGTTTGGGGTTGCATTTCAGGGCAAGGGAAGAGAAGATATGTCTGGGAATCGCCAGGGTGACAGAAATGGGCCTGGTAAAGGGAAGCTTTTATGAGAAAATGGGTCTACATTTGCACATGTTTAGTTTGTAATGAAATTCAGAAGGAGCTGGCCTGTAGATGGTCACAGTGCTACACGTGAGAATAAGTGAGAGATTGAACCCCTGTAGGGAGAGGTCCACATAGAAGAGGGATTTGGGGTGGTGGGGGCAAATGTTATATAGAAATTTATTTAAAACCAACTTGTTAATAATAAAAAAAAAAAACACATGAGGTGTGTCTTGTGAAAGCAAGAAATCACAGGCTCCAGGGCTTAAGAAAAGATGATATGCTTGATGAGAAGTACCCAAAGTGTGCTTGGGTATTTGGACTAATATTCTTGAAACAGTCTCCTGTTTTAAAGGTAAGTGTGTCTGTGATTTCTCCTCACTGTGTAGAGGTCAGTGTGAAAATACCTTCTTTATAGTGGCATAATGTTTCTTAGCATAAATAAAATCACAGAAAATGTAATATATGATGTAATCAACTTACTTAGAATGCCGATTCACACACAGTACTGAGATACCGGATGAACTTTGTTTCAATTTCCACATTTCTTTCATTTCCTTTATGAAAGTTACATTAAGAAAGAAAAGAAATCTCCCTTGAGTATTTTTATGGTATTTTTGGTGAGTGAAACAGTAATCTCAGCAAATATCACTCTTGGTATCAGAAAGCAGGTTTTCAGGTTGTTTTGGCTTCATTGCCATTTAATATCAAAGATATAATATTTATTAGCACTCAGTTCTATTGAGAAAATAGTTATTTATGGTATAAGATATTATATAATGGTCTGCTGAAATATCATTTGGTTCCAGCTTATCATGAAATGAAATTCCAGACAAAATGTGGAATATTTACTAGGAAAGAAGTTAACACTCAACAGGCCCTGAAAAGTTATACATCTATATAGTCATAAATGAAAAATGCAAAAGTAATATAATAAACTATATGAGCTTTTCTACTGACAATTGGCTATTTTATAGCATATTGAAATTTATATAGACATTAGTCTTCATGCTCATTGAGACAAATTGAGATTCCTCATGGTACAATATTATAAAGTTAATATAATGTTTCCTCTATTTATAAACCATTTTTACTGGAAGAAAACTCCTTAGCTATGTTTGTAACTCCAATGATCTTTGCAGTGATTTGGCACTTAAGTTATCATGTCAGAGACCAGCAAGGTGGCGATCAGCACGTCAGTCCCAGCAAGGTCAGACAACTGCACCAGACTTCTCTGGCAAACACAGATCACAACTTGCAGTGAACACCATAGTTTTCTACAACATACTCTAACTAACACCGTTTTCTATGGTAAACATCCATGGTCTCAAGGTGGAAGTTAACCAAACCTTTCAATATTGTCTAAAAGTTTTTGTCTTATAAAAAGAGACTGATAAACACATTTAAAATTTTTTAAAATTATTTTTAACTTTATTTTTATTGTTGACACTATTACAGATGTCTCCACCCCACCCCACCCCACTCTGCCCACCTCCGCCCAGCCCCTGCCCCCCTTCGCTCTGGCCGTCACCACACTGTTGTCTGTGGCCCTGGGTCATGCGAACACGTTCCCTGGCTAATCCCTTCACCTTCTTTCCTCCCTCCTTCGTCTCTCTGCTGCTGTCAATCTGTTCTATGTGTCCACGCATCTCTTTCTATTTTGCTCATCAGTTTATTTTGTAATGACACATACAAAATAAGTATAGATTCAACTTAGCATTTATCTGAAAGGATATGGAAATATTTGTTAACCTTGTCTTCTAAGCAAAAGCTGATGGTTAATTTAGTACATAATAATCTCAAAAACAACTGCTTCTTCTACATTACCTGCAACTGAATTTTGAGGCATCAAATCTTAATTTTCATCAAGGCTGAATTCAAGATATCTAAAGCTTATAATTCTCTTATTCCATTTAATGACTTAGAGAAGTTTATTTGGACATAAACATTCCATTAGACAGAGTTTCCATTATTTACCTAAATATCAGGTAACATTTTGTAATAATAATAAGTACAAGAAGATACTTTTGGAAGTGATGGATACATTGTGGCATAGACTGTAATAATGGTCATGGATCTATACTTATAACCAAATTCACAAGTTGCATAAATAAATATGCACAGCTTTTTATATGTCAATCATACATCAATAAAGTGGGTTTCTTTAAAAGAGCTATTAAAAAAGGAGTAGATTGCTTGGAAAGTTATAAGGTTTTTGCTTCAACGAAAGTGACAAATGGCCTTCCTAAAGGGCCAGCCCAACGGCGCCATACACACCAACAAGTGACCTTGGCCTTACTTTCAGATGTTGGTGACTCAGGAGACCTTCCACTCTTTCTCTTCACCGTTGAAATTATATTCAGAGAAAATTATAATTGTGCATCTCTTAGCCACCTAATTCATAGAAATGTGCATAAAGCAAACAGTAATGTTGATCAAGACACTAACCAGGGGCTTTGATTCCTTGCCCCTCCTTCCAACTCAGGCCTTACCTGCTCCTTCTTGTGTCCACACTCCTGCCTCTGAATTCCTGTGTGGTACAGGCATAAAACTGGAATCTATTAGTGAAGGAGGAAATTCCTCCATTCATCAACCACCAGGTTTCCTGCTGAAACTTTCTCCTTCCAGGAGAGGCTGCCTGAAGTCCATCTCCTCTTCAGTTTAGTCTGAGAAATCAGTTAAAGAGGATCAGGAAGCAGGGAGGCGGGGGTGGTGTTGATCCTCACTCCAAGGGTCAGGGGAGAAAAATGCCCTTTGTTTTGCTTTTGTTTCTCTCCCAGTGGCCCACAGCTGGAGGGCAGCTTGGACAAACAGGTGCTGGGCAACTTACTGGGTGGCTTGAGCTTCCTTATTGACAATTGCAAAACAGTGGAGAAAAGGATATTTCAATGAACTGCAAGCTAAGAGGAACTAGTCAAAGGTAACTAGGAAAGATTAACTAGAGCAAGCTGCTTATACACCCTCTGCTGCCTTTCCCCATAGTTGGTCCTCCAGAGGCAGCAGCTGCTAACATTGAGTCTACTCCGTCAAGCAAGGTGAATTAGGGAGAGTACCATTTAGGGAAAGCACCGCCAAATCACCCACACACCTGCTGCCACCTACTCATCAATGTAAACCTCTTCTAGTATGTTTTTTTCTTTTGTTTTGTTTTTAAGCCTGGTCTTCCTGGAGTGACCCTGGCCTCATTTCAGCCAACTATTATTACCCTCATTTACAGATGAAAAATATTTTCATGCTACTGTCTAATTCTAGCAAGGTAGAAATTTAGAATATGGTCTGTACCCTTTGAGAAACTTACTGTTTCCTTAAAATTTTTGTGCCAGATTTCTCTCTTTTCCTTCTCCAGACCTACTCTCCTCGCTGCCTGGTGCCTGGGAGACTGACCAGAGTGAACCATACCATGGCCCTGCCCCCTGGATCCCAGGTGGGGTCAGTCAGTGGGAATCCCTGAGGAGATCAGAAAGGGGAGGAGAGCAGGCTCCCTTCAGACCCATGTGTACTGGTGCTGAGTGGTCCCCGCCATCAGTGTTTCTCTCCAGGTGGCCCCTTCTACACACCTCTCTCCTGAGTGCTGGGTGCTCAGTAAACCTGTGAGCAGTAAGAGCTTCCCTGTCGCAAAGGCAGGAGTAAACTTCACTTTCCTTTGTGGTTTTCCTGTTTCCTGGCTACACTTTTATAAATAGGCTACCATATTAAACTCTGCTTAAATATCCTAACTTCAAAATATCCCAGTCATCTATTTCCTGGAACCCTGAAAGAAATATCAGTCTTACTCACATAATACATGCAACTATTTAAGAGAATATGATATATTAACATGTTGGTAAAACTGTAGATTTCAGAGATGGAGAAATCCTGCAATCCTTAACTTTTTGTTATTTCCAAGCACAGTTCTTTTTTGTCCAGCTTAAAAAAAAAAAAGACAATAGAAATGTATATGATTATGTAACAAGATGAGAAATTGTTTAGATACTGAAGTCAATCTTGGATATCACAATAGCTAATCATTAGACTAGGGAAACACCTCGGGAGAGCTGTATATAAAAATTGCTTTTTTCATATAATAATTAGTCATGACTGCAGAAAATTCCCTTTCCTCTTCTTGTCTTTCCTCAGCTTCCTCCTATTTTTTTTCTCTTTCCTCTCACCCTCCCTAACCCAGACAAACATAGTTAATTGACTAATTCACCAGTTAGCTCAACCCCTTCTTCCTTGCTGCCTAACCAAAGGTTCTAGAAAGCCAAACATTTGCATTGCCAGAATCCCTGGCAGCTAGGCCTGGCCACATGACCCAATTATGGCCAATGAAACATAAGTGGAAATATGCTAGGGGGCTTCTGGGATAGATTTTGTTTCTACTGAAAAGGGACAGAAGAGAGAGATCATTGGTAGAGCCTATTTCCCTGTCTTGATGTCTTGAAGGCAGATATGACTTCTGGGTCTGCAACAGCCATTTTGTGCCCATGAGACAACCAGCATTCAGATGAAAAATCAAAAGTGGCAGAGTGGAAATAGTTAAAGAGCCTGGTCTTTGATGACAACTTTTTCCTGCTGAACCAAAGTTAGCAAACAACTCATACCCAGACTTAATGTCAGTGATAAAAGCAAAGCCTATTTTAATACACTGTTAATTACTATAACCTGTGGAAGAAATCATTCCAACTGATACGTACCCTTTACCCTTTTTTCTTCTTCTCATCTGCCTCCCTTTTTTCCTTTTTCTTCATTCCCTGTTATGAGATGAATTGTGTCTTTCCCCTCTGAATTCATATGTTGAATTTCTAATGTTTAGTGCCTCAACATGTGACTGTAACTGGAGATAAGATGTTTAATGAGGTAATGAAATTAAAATACAGTCATTAAAGTGGCTCCTAATCCAACATGACTGTTCTCCTTTAAAAAGAAGTAATTTGGACACAGATGTACAGAGGAGAGACCATGTGAAGCCACAGGGAGATGTCCATCTACAAGCTAAAGAAAGAGACCTCTGAAGAAACCAACCCCAATGATACCCTTGTCTTGAACTTCTAGTCTCCAGACTGTGAGAAAATAGTTGTTTAAAATAAGTAAATAAATAAACAAATAAATCAGAAGAAATGTATTCTCTCACAGTTCTAGGGGCTAGAAAAGTCTGAAGTCAAGGTTTAGGCAGGTTGGTTCCTTCTGAGGGCTTCTTGTGGTTCACTGGAAATCTTTCATATACCTGATTTCCAACTTCATGTTCACACAGTTTCTCCCTGTGTGCATGTCTGTCTCCAAACACCAAAGGGCAGCAGTCATATTTAACTGGGACAATCCTAATAACTTCATTTTAACTTGATAACTTCTGTAAAGACCTTGTCTCCAAATAAAATTGAATTCCAAGGTCCTAAATATTAGGCATTAAATATATGAATATGAAGAGGACACAGTTCAACCCATAACAATGCCAAGCTACAAACCTTAGAGTCAGCTTTGAGTACTCCCTCTCTTTGCTCCGTAACCCTAATCTTTAACCAAGTTTTGTTGCTTCTGTCCATGTCCTACTTACCTCCTCCAGCAAGTCCTTCCTGCAAACAGCAATAATCCTAAAACCATATAGCACATGTGGCAAACACAAGGCCCATGGGCCAAATCCAGCCCTCCACCTTGTTTTGTCCAGCCTGGCACCTTGTTTCTAGCCAAGCTCTCACTTAACAGTTAAGGAGTAGTTACATTTATACAGCCCTAAAATTACATTCGGCCCTTTGAAGGCAACCATGAGGCTGATGTGGCCCCCAGTGAAAATGAGTTTGATACCCCTTCCATACAGTATTAGGTTTGTTATATTGCTCTAGTTACTCAAGTGCACACAGTGATTCCATAGTGCTTCTAAAATCAAGTTGGAAAGCCTCCTTCTTGTTCCAAAGGTTTCCATATCGCCCTGGTATACCACCACACCCTGGGGAGGCTGGCTTTCTCAGTGGATCTTGCATGTCATCTGCTTTATGCTATTCCCACTGCTTAGAATGCCCTTCTTTGCCTGTTCTAAACTTGTGCATACTTTGCATACTATAGTATACTTCCCATACTTTGCAAACTTGTGCATTCTAAAGGCCAACCTAAGTCATAGTTCTTCACTAACAATCTTCCCTGAGGGGTTCCCCTCTTAGAATCCTACTAGGATGAACCATAGCCAATACCTTATAGCTATGTTCTTTCTTTCTTTCTTTTTTTTACTATTTCATGTATGTGAGCCTCTTCAAGCAGTGTGTTGTCAAACTCAGGAGTTCTAATCAAGAATGAGACATGGTTGTCACAAGGTACTTTTATTTACTTGTATCCATAAAGGAGATGGGGATTCATATGCAAAGGAAGGCTTAGCCATTACTTATACAAATTATTTGGTTAATTATATATTGATTTCTTTTTTACAGTTGGCTACGTTCACCTGGTTGGGTTCCTGTCAAGATCACCCTATTTACAGCTGGTCTGCCAAATGTGCTACTTTTGAACATTTAACAAGAATAGTATTTAGTAATAACATTTAGAACTACCCAGACCTTGAGACCGTTGTCCTATCTACTAGCTTTGAGCTGCTTGAGGACCCAGCCATGACTAACATTTCTCTTAAGCCTTCCACCCTGCCCAGCAAAGTGTCTGAGGTATACTAGACATCAATAAATTTTGGTTGAATGAATGAGTAGATGACCTAGGGAATGAGAGAGTGACTACAGGAGTGATTGCATGAACGAATGATGATGCTAATGGTAGGACTCTACTGCTGAAAGCCCCTCTGAGTATTCGCCTGTAGTGATGCAAGGGGCTTTGGTTTGATGGAGGCTTGCTTTCTAAGGGGCATGTGGCATCTGGCTCTGTCCTTACTCGGAGGGCTGAGGTGGCCACAGAAATGCTGTAGTTCACCAGAGATGGAAGAAATGGCTCCAATCCCTTACCTTAAGCCCAATAGCCCAAAGCTCATTTCAAACCATTGTGTTTGAGACCTGAATGGACACAGGAAGAGACATTTAGATCTTTGGGAAGAGGCTTGAACACAGTGATTGGAAGTGTCTGAGTAGGGTTGATCATGATTAACTGTGCTTCTGACAACTATGGCCTGCTATGAAGAAGGTAAAAGAATGTCCATGATGTTTCTTTTTTTAATTACAATTTATTGATTATGCCCTTACACTTTTCCCAATTTTCCCCTTTATCACCCCTCCACCCTGAACCCCCCAACCCTCCAGCATGCCCCTGTTAGTTCATGCCCATGGGTTGTACATATAAGTTCTTTGAGTTCTCTGTTTCCTATACCATTTTTTACCTCTCCCCATCTATTTAATGCCTACCAATTAGGCTTCTTCTTCCCTGTACCTTTTCCCCCTATTCCTCCCTTTCCCTTCCCCACTGGAATCACTCCGTGTGATGTCCATTTCTCTGATTCTGTTCCTGTTCTAGTTGTTTGCTTTTTTGTTTGTTTGTTTCTGCTGTTTTTCTTTCTTCTGTTTTTTTTTTAGGTTCATTTGTTGATAGTTGTGAGTTTGTTGTCATTTTACTGCTCATATGTTTGATCTTCCTTTTCTTAGATAAGTCCCTTTAACATTTCATATAATAATGGCTTGGTGATGATGAACTCCTTAACTTGACCTTATCCAGGAAGCACTTTATCCGCCCTTCCATTCTAAATGATAGCTTTGCTGGATAGAGTAATCTTGGATGTAGGTCCTTGCCTTTCATGACTCTGAATACTTCTTTCCAGCCCCTTCTTGCCTGTAAGGTTTCTTTTGAGAAATCAGCTAATAGCCTTATGGGAACTCCTTTATAGGTAACTCTTTCCTTTCCACTTGCTGATTTTAAGATTCTCTCTTTGTCTTTAATCTTGGGTAACTTAATGATGATGTGCCTTGTTGTGTTCTTCTTAGGTCCAACTTCTTTAGGACTCTCTGGGCTTCCTGGACTTCCTGAAAGTCTATTTCCTTTGCCAGATTGGGGAAGTTTTCCTTCATTATTTGTTCAAATAAGTTTTCAATTTTTTGCTGTTGTTCTTCTCCTTCTGGTACCCCTATAACTCGTATATTGGAATGTTTCAGGTTGTACCAGAGATTCCTCAGCCTTTCTTCATTTTTTTGCATTCTTGTTTCTTCATTCTGATCCAGTCAGATGTTTATTTCTTCCTTTTGTTCCAAACCATTGTTTTGAGTCCTGGTTTCCTTCTTGTCACTGTTGGTTCCCTGAATATTTTGCTTTATTTCATTTTGGGTATCTTTCATTTGTTCTTTCATTTTTCAGCCAAGCTCAATCAGTTCTGTGAGCATTTTGATTATCAGGGCTTTAAATTCTCCATCAGATAGGTTGGCTATATCCTCCTCACTTAGCTCTCTTTTTGAGGTTTTTTCACTGTTCTTTCATTTTGGCCCTATTTCTTTGCTCAGGGCCCCTGGTAAGCTGTAACGAGGTGGGACCTTAGATGTTCACCCAGGCAGGGCAACCCTCCTTGCTGTGCTGCAGTGCTGCCTGTGGGGGAGGGGCCAGAGAGGAAACAATGCAGCTCTCCTGCTAGTCTCTAGCACACACTTCTACAAACTGTCCTGTGAGACTGGGAGTTTCTCCTACTGCAACAACCGCTGTAGGCTGTAGTCCACAACCACTTCTGAGTCTGTTTCCCCTTAAGTCAGCCCCTCCCGTGCAGCCTGCAATTGCACTGCAGCCAACCCCACCCCCAGGGTCCGCTGCCTCACCGTGGTTTCTCTCCATTTGCTGCCTTACCGGTCTGGTTGTTCTGTTTGACTGTTTCTTTGATTCCCTGGTTGTTAGAGATCCATGCAATTTGATTTTCTGGCATTTCTGGTTGTTTATTGTTTTTAGATTGTTTGTTTTTCTCCTTTTGGTTGTGCGAGCAAGTGAAGGGTTTCTACCTACATCTCCATCTTGGCCAAAACTCTCCAAAGATGTTTCTGAAAGTGCTGCCCAAAGGACTTTCAGATTTAGTCCTGGTCATCGTTAAGGGTACTATAAAAACATTGCTCAAAAACACCTTAACCAATGGGCTTATTGATTACCTACAACAATAGAGAAGTAATGAAGATCATTGGCCAAGGTACAATCCCTGAGGTTAGAGGTCATTTCCTACCCAACTACCCTCCACAGCAACCCTCACCAGGCCAGAAACAGATGCTACCTCACAATGAAAATGCAAACCTTTTAAAAGTCTTTAGAAAAGAGAAGGGCCACTCCCAACTCAAGATGAAAGCCCTGGATTCTATGATGGCAGGGTTGGCGGTAGGGAGGGAATCTCTTGGCAACTTGCTCCTGGTGGGGTTTGGACAAAAGCAGAGGGAAATAGAAGGGCTGGCTCTCTCTCTGATGGTCCTACTTTCATTTGTGTCAGGCCTGTAGTTAGAACAGTTTGGAGGATAAAGCCATCAGAGTAGATCACCTAAGGACCAGCTTGGAAGTGATGACAGGGCCAACCAGCACCAGCTACATAATTTGCATGGCCCAGTGCAAAATAAAAATGAGGGATTCCTTGTATAAAAATTAGCAGAAAAAAATATTGTTAAAAATTAAAGAAAGAGACATCACAACATTAAACCAAGTGTGGGGCCCTTTTGAACATGAGACCTTGTGTGACTACCCAAGTCTCATGCCTAGAGAGCCAGCCATAGACCCAGCACCTGGGAGAACACAGTGTTCAGTCCAAACCACTCACTATGTCCTCCTGGTCACACCCAAGCTCTCCTGCCTCAGAGCCTGTATTCCTGCTGTCACTTCTACCTAGAACGCCTTTCCTCCCTGCCTTGCTCCATCTTCCTCTGGGGTGGTGGCTAGGGTGTTTGCTTATAATAACATTAATGACACATTTTTATGTCTTTCCAAATATATATACTGTATGTGACAATAAAAATGTTTTTTAAGTAAAACAACAACATGTTTGTACAGAATCCAATCAATGACTGCCAGAATCCAGTTGTGAATTTGTGTCCAGCTATCTCCAAGGAGTCCTCTTAGCAGATATATTCCTTCTTGAGGTTTGCAATAGCAATAGTAACAGCATCCACATTTTAGGGTTGGCTCTGTGAGGATTAAAGAAATCAATACATGCATTTTGATTAAATGTCCAGGACATAGTAAATACTCCACAGGTATCACCTGTTATTATTGGCATTCATTCATAATTACTACAGGACATGATTCCTGAGTCAAATTATCATGTGAGATAGCTCTGGGGGTGGGAGGGTTACCCAATTTTCTCTGTACTTTCTACCTTATGACTTTTTAAGAAGTGGAGCACCTTGGGGCATTCCCACATATAAATGACTCCTACACACAGGCAGAGTGCAATTTCCCTAAAACGTTTGACTAGTCTTCCGGATCAGCTGCCACTCAGAGGAACACCTTGCACGTTTCAGAAAAGTAACTTCCTTACTGCACATCTGCTCGGTTTTCCTTCCCCTCTCTCCTCTTCGTTTCCTTTTTCTCATATTACTTTAAGCCTCTTGAGCACATTAACAAGAACGAGAAAATTTCCCCAGCCCCTTTTCTAACTGCAACATGATTCAGCATACTTCTGATCATTTTTTAAAATTCTGGATACATGGATAATATTGACCTTTTTAGGGACCTAGCTCTATATGCTTGTCCTTATGTGACTAACTGTGACATAGAAAATAAACTATGAATAATTACAGTGCTGCATTTTATTCCCTAAAGCTACAGCCACATTCAGAGGCATTTGTCATTTACTTGATATCTTCAAGGTGCTTTTTTGTGATTTATTAATTTGAAGCCAGAATACAGAAGTATAATTCTTATAAGGAGTTTAGTTGGATGCTGAGAGAATGTGTTCAGAACCATGAAGCAATTCAGAGATAAAATTGGGATTTGATTTCAAAAATGTTAATGCATTGAATTTATGCAATAATAAAATATCAGCAAATATAAGATGACCCAGTTATTTTGTTGTGGTGGAGTTAAAACTCATATGTCATCAGAAAATGCATCTTCCTCCTGCATTCACTGGGGTGGATGCTTAGCTGAGGCATTCTGTGATGCCGCGGGTGTATGACATGTATAGCATGAAACAACAAGTAATAAGAAGAGGTGTAGTGGGTATGGCAAGTGACTTTGTTTATTGTATGGTTTACTCCTATAAGGATGATAGAGATCTTAATGGGAGAGGGGAAAAAGAAGTATTACAGATCATTGTTCCTAGATATATGAAGAGGGACAAAGAATTAGAGGACAATAAGGAATTACTGTTAATGTTGTTAAGTATAATGGTGGCTTGTGATGCCATTGCATGATAAGACATGAGAGAAATGTTATAATGTCTATAAAATACCTAATTCTAAAATATTTTATCCAAAATAAAATATGTAGATAATAAGAGTAAGGATGGAGACTCACTCTATCTGATTCCAAGAATTATCATAAATCTACAGTAATTAAGACAGTGTGGTATTGGCCTAAAGACAGACAAATAGGCCAATGGATTAGAATAGAGGTTTCAGAAATATACCTACATATATATGGTCAGTAGAATATTGGCAATGGTGCATAAACAGTTTGAAAATAAAGTGTTGAGATAATTGGACATCCATGCAAAAAGATAAGCCTTGGTCCACATCTCTTACCCAATACTAAAGATAACAATGAATCATCGCCTTCATGTAAAACATAAACTATAAAACTTTAAGAAGAAAAAAACAGCCATTAACATTTTGGTATATTATTTCTTTGTAGTATTCTATTCATATGAAATTCTATCAAATTGTATATACTCTTCTTAAAACCAGTTTTTTGTTACTTAACATTCATTGCGTTATTAACATTTTTCCATTGTACTCAGCGGCTCCTCCTGCCTCTCCCCTGGAGACCATCCTCCAGGTCTAGAACAGAGAGGAGCACAAGGACAGGGGACCAATTAAGAACTTGGGTTCCTTGAGTGGGAGTCCAGAAACAGACCCGATGGCCCAGCTCATCTATCCAATAGGGGTGGCCTCAGAATAAAGACACTGACCCTTCTCCAGTGACAAACCTCAGAACTGTGCTAGAAAGTCAGCTGCCACACGACGAATCCTGAAATAAATAAACCTGAAAAGAGTTGACTTCATGAGTCAACTTCTGCAACTATAGAGGCCAGAAACTCCTTGACTTTGGGAGTATTTGGGTTTGTTTTCCTTTTGCCTCACTGCTATGTTTTCCAGAACCACAGTACCCTGCAATGTCTGTCTGTGCCTATCATCATCTTATTTAAGAAAATCCCAAACCACATAAATGTACTATATAAAGATATATTGAATTCCACCCTTTAGTTCTATTGTCACATGTAGAAATCACTTTTGGGTGAAAGTTAGCACCAGTGAATTCATCATAGGAAATGGCCATATGACTTCCTCCTGGGGGAGGGAGTGCTCCGACAGGAGGGAAGGTAACACTAAGATACATTTAGCCTCATAAGAGGCATAGGGGGTTCCAAAACCATGTGCTCCTGGGGTTGAGTCAGACTGGGTCTACTCGTCTGTGGGGTCCTCAGGCATCATTGTATCTACTGAGTAATTTATATCCTCTGGTTCAGTTTCTCCACTTGAATGTAAAATTCAACATGTGAGAACAATGGTTGGACCACATCTGAAATCCAACCAAAAATGTGTGCATGGCTTCTGTTAGGTATGAAATAAAAACTGCATCAGATGGATGAATAGGATGGATGGATGGATGGATGGATGGATGGATGGATGGGGTAAGGTGAAATGTACTGATGTCCTATTGTTCCTGTTGCTCAGTTGGGGTGCTTTTTTTTTAAGATTTTATTTATTTATTTTTAGACAGAAGGGAAGGAAGAGAGGGAGAGAAACATCCATGTGTGGTTGCCCTTCATGCGGCCCCCACCAGGGACCTGGCATGCAACCCAGGCATGTGCCCTGACTGGGAATCGAACCGCGACCCTTTAGTTCGCAGCCCGTGCTCAATCCACCAAGCTATGCCAGCCAGGGCAAAGGGGGTGCTTTATTGAAGTGATGAACCCAGATTTCACTCTTGCATACACCAAATATTAGGCTTCCATTTAGACGTTGTTTGTTCTCAGTCTTTAGAGGAACTGGGTAATAATCTCTTCTCTGATTTCTTTGTAAAATTCTTCAAGTTGCTCACTAAACAACAGCAATACCACCAAAAATATAGGGCACAATCTCTGCTGCCCATCCACCCCCTGCCAGGGGCCTCCAGCTTGGTAGGATCCACCTACCAAGCCATTTGCATTTGTCCATTAGG